>JAQFZQ010000254.1:0-39788 GCA_034696005.1 Glomeris marginata | reverse complement strand
GAAAAACATTAGCCGAGCGTCTTGCACATAGCCAGACAGCAATTGCTACTCCTGGAACCTAATTATAACTCCTTGGTATATCTCACAAAATGAAGAATACATAGAGATAGATTTGTGACATTCCCAGTATAAACGATAAATGCTGTAGAATTGCAGTTTATTTCGTTCAGAAAAGTTACAAGAGTATCTTGAGATATTACGTGGCATTTACTTTTTCATCATTCGTGAAAATAAAAAGTATTGTTGACCACATTGCTATCAAGGACTCGTTTCATACAGTTATTACTTCCGCTATAAATTTGTACATAACCTGGTGGAAGTAGAAGAAGCTTTTCGACCGTAAAACAACACCTGATAAGGCAAATAATTTCGTTTATTCTGTCAGTTCCTTTTTTTGTTTGCACTACAGAAATAAAATACCTAGTGTACTGTTTTAGTGACCTCGTACGGCCTTGCAATAAATTTTTCCTTGGCCTGCAGTGGAGATTAAATAAAGATTAATGTAGTCTGTTGACTCGAGAATCAACAATCTGATAGATATAGCATTTTCTGAACGCTTATTTGATCAAAAATTACATTCTGTACCTGTTTGCCTGGTCCTTTTTGTCGACAATGATAAATAATGTGAATTTGTCATCGAATATTGTTTGTTTTTGTGCTGGACTACACATTTTGGAGATTGTGATTTAGATAAACATTTCATCCTACTCAGCTGAGACACATGTTCATGTTATAGCATTGATAACAATAACATTAATGTATTAATTTTGGCTTTCAATTAGGATAGGGCAAAAGCATTTTGAGTAGTTGTCGACCAAGCATGTAAGGAATGTGGCCTTTCAGTCATTTATTTTGTCCGAATTTAGCAGGCTTTAAATTTATGGAAGTATATTTCAGCTGAAATATACTGTAAATACATTAGTTACGTGAAGGCAACAAATAAGATCTGTTTAAAATAAAGTGCAGCTAAGAAATATTTAGTTTATAACTCCTGAGGACATGTAAATGTATTAAGAAAAAAGTCTTATGTCTGTGCTTCCCCCTACCTCCCATGAAAGTGCATGTGCACAGAGAGTTCTGGAACACCCTGTATAACAGCATAACTTGTTACATAGCAGAAATTCTTTTTTGCGAGAATTCTTACAAGTTGTATGAAATTGATATAATTGTAAACTATAAGGTTGCTCACTTGGCAACAAAACACAAGATTGCAATAAATTCAATCTTCACAACAGCATATACCGTACGAGAATAACTTGCTGTCAGAGTTGCACAAAACTCCTTTAAGTTATTATTGGGAAAGCAATCTTCCCCTTGTAAACTTTCTGTCTAAAGATAATTGGTTGACTCGATCAACTCCAATATCACGATATTTTCCCCTTTTATGATGAACATTGAGAAGGAAAAAGTTATGAAATTTAATATTGTATGTAATGTAATGTTTTATTGAACTTTTCCTGGGTATTCGTTTATAGTAGGGTAGACATTCTTTAATTATTACAATATGCATAAATTAAAAAGGAATTAACAATATCATTCTGCAACTGCCCTTGTGTGGCCAGTGTCCATGCATGTTCAAGTATCGTTTGTGAATTTGACCATCATGCTTGAATAATGATTCCACTCAATTGTCTACGTGTAATTAATTACCTACTCTAATTTGCTATGCATGCCTCCCTCCATCTTGGTTTTATACATGAGATGTTGCATTGGCTTCCTTCTATACTGAGATATGCAATCTGCTATTCAGGAATTTATTTTCATGCCTGCTTTGACCACAATTGCAACTGAACTATGTATGCTTATTGTGGTAGGTAATGAAAATGGTGGTCAGGTTACATGTTGATTTAAATATGTATAGGGTATGGATATATGTACAGTGAATATGATTCTTGACATGCATGGACACAATTGGTTTGGACCTCCTGTAATATTAAACGATCATAACTCAAATTAAATTACAACAATATAATTTGAATGAAATATGAATCTATTATATGCTTATGGAACTTTACATTTTCACATGAATCCTCTCAATATTAAAATGATATCTGCGATGCATTACAAACATACTATAGATGTTATTTGCTCGATGTACACGGTATATGTACCAGCAAAGGGAGTAAATATCGACTTTTGGGGAGGGAATTAGCACTTTTATCTCGCATCGATGACCACCAAAATGGTTCCTGAATGACTTTTTTGTCTTTGCTACTCTTGTGCTGATTTCTTCATTTGGTACAACTCCTACTTGGTAGAGACTGTCATCTTTTCTTGTATATTTATACTCTAATATAAGAGCCATTGGGGATGGGGTTTTTTGGCCTGGAAAATTCAGCCACGGGATTGGTTCGAAGTTTATTCGACATGTTCGCCTAAGGAGTCATCCGTAAAATGCGACACGACTTGGCACTCGCAATGACCACATCTCCAAGGTCTCATGGGGTGTGTGTGACTAGTTTCCACTCTCCAAAGAGATCGCAGTGTTGTTGTGACATCAACAGCAACCTTAATGTCGATCCAGTATAATTTAGGAACTAGTATAGAAGATCCGACTTACCGCAATGCAGGCTATAATCGCCCAGCTAATCTTTATTGCTCAACCTGCACCACTGTGTCTAATATCACATGCAATTCTCATCTAGCTCGGACATCAGTTTCAGTTTACCTAGACATAACAGGCACATTCATCGATTACTATACCATCCATCACCCAATTGAGTATGCTGCACTAGCACGAAATCCATGTAATGATGGGATTTAATGAATTTAAAAAAACACTAAGTTCAGAATGTGGTTCAGTAGTTTTACGATTTAACAAACATCATGCAATATGCTGGGAATTTACTGGAATTTTTTCTTAGTTCTGGAAAATGTATCATTTGTGACACTTTACATAATTTCGTTTATTGATTTCTGTGTTCCTCTTCTAATTTGCTTCGAACTAAATACCACTTATAAGCATTAAACGTTTGAAATTGGATGGTCATTTCACTTATATTCATCAGTTTTTTAGAGGATTCATATATAGCTTGTTATGTAACTAACTGTCTTTCACTTTATGTATTTTGTGTCCTGGAAAGAAGTTATGAATATCCTTGAAAATACTGGAAATATACTGGAATTTCATTGTTATTCAGTCTGGCTCAGACTTCTTACCTAATTCAAGTAGCATTTGTAATTGGAAAAAGTGAAAGTTTATGGCTCTTGTAAGACAACAAACTTTAATCCATTTAAGCTAGTTGTACTATACGTATTTGCAAGTAGCTTTTTAATTGAAACTTTCCTATTTACTAATTGCAAATGTGCAGTATGTGCACTATAGTGGTGCCAAATGGAATTGCAACTTGGGCACTGTTTAAGTTATATTACACAGTGCTTTCTGTATATCTCGCTAATATAGTCAATTGAAATTACATTGTTATGGTCGGTGCAAGTTCATTCCACTATACATACATGAAATCGCGCTGATCTTTTATCCTAACAAAGTGTTGCAGTAAAAGGCAGCTATCTATAGCTATTGTGTATGTTTTGTGTTGGATCTTGTATTGGCAGGAGGGAGTGTTTAGGTTTATATATACAAATGCAACAAAACATGGTCTGTGGACATCCCTGGACGGAAGGAACAACTCTCCAGTGACATTGCTGTCTATGTGCCAACACCGTTGTAGGGGCTAGTTGTAGTATATGTACTTTTTCACTGCCATTCCAGTGTCACTTTTCTACACGGTTTTTAATTTCCGGCTCTACTTGCTGTCTGTTCACTATGCTGTACACAGCTCTCTCTCTCTCTCTCTCTCTCTCTCCCCCTCTACTATCTATCTCTTGGGCTACACGTGGATGGCCAAACAATTTTGGAGAGCACCGAAATATGCAACTTTCTGAAATTGCCGTAACAAATTGTCGGCCAGCCAATGACGAGGTGCTTCCAATTTGCGCCGTATAAAGTTAATAGCGGACCATGCAGCGATTAAATGCTGCGAAACCCATTTTAAAATCATTAACAGATTGCAACCTTATTACGCGTCAATGTGCACTAAAATTGAACGAACGCAATTTTCAGTTGCAGCTTTCTCTTTCAAATAACAGCGAAATTTTACTACATATACAGTAGTTCCCCTTTTCATAGTAGTTATACATTTTTGGATATTTTATATATTTGGAAATTTTGGCCCAGATATTTGCATGGATATTTCGGATAACCACCACTTGCTCATATCCAAGTGGTAAACCTCAAGGCCTTAGATATATGATGCACTGAAGTGATCAATGTAAAGGGGATTTTCAAAGACACTTCAAAATGTACATGTCGTCTAATTAAGAATATTAGTGTAAAAATTAATCAAGAATGCAATTTTCAATTAAGCTGATAGGTCTAAATGTCATCCGGAACAAGAGGATCTATACATTCAATTAATTACGCATACTAATCTGAAATGAAGCAATTCAATAAGTTCATATTATCAGGAATTTAAATACTTGAAATGTGCGCGACATCAAAGATGTCGAAATGAATTATGAAAAAATCGTAATCGATAGAAATGTTAGGAATTGTTTAGGACTGATGGTGTAATGTTTGTTAATGGACAATGCTATATGTTATATTTTTGCGGAACTTATTTTATATTGGCTTATAAATGAATTAATCTAATCTCATACGTTTATTGCAAGTTGTGCATTTCGAGGAACTCGTGTTTCTGCTAATTAGTCTGTATTGGCCATCAAAGCACTGATACAACATAAAACTAACAAATTACATGAAAATTAATTTACATGCGGAAAGGTAGCTTGCAACTGAGAAATAGTAAATGAATTCATAGTATAGCTTGTACAGGGTGTATCACAATAAAACCAGGAAACTGTGTTGGCATAAATATACGAGAGGAAATTTGAACACAATTCACAATATAACATCCTTAATTAATGCATCATTTTCGGGTTATTACCCTCCCCCTACAGAGATTTGTAAAGCTGCTGCAGCCATGCAGTTAAAGCTGCGAGGGTTCCACTTGCAGCCTTGTTTATCCATGCAGCATGCCTGCTGCAGATATGTGGCAGAAAATATGTTGTATGCTGTGCATTGCAGCCATGTTGAATGCAGCTCACAGACATGCAGCTCAGTCATGTAACTGCATGTATGCAACTGTCATGTATGCGACATGCATGCCATACGGCTGGGTTTTGCAGCAGATCAACACATTTTCTGCCACATATCTGCCGCAGGCATGCTGCATGGATAAACAAGGCTGCAAGTGGAACCCTTGCCGCTTTAACTGCATGGCTGCAGCAGCTTTACAAATTTCTGTAGGGGTCAAAACACTTTTTGAGGTGGTGATCGAATAGGTGAATAGTAGGGTATATTAAAAAATAATATAATAATTCATCTTTTCATTACAGTGTTTACTGAAGACCAACTTGTTTTCGGACTCCGTGCACTTTATCTTCGATGCAACCGGCCCATGCAGTAAGTTTATCTTTTTCATTAATGTATATTCATTATTATTAATTATTCATTTTGAGAACTAGAAATTACAGTAGCTATACTATACATTGCATTTCGCAAAATTGAAGTTAGATTTTTTTTTGCAATGCTCACTTTTGGAGTATGTATACCTACATAAGTCGGATTTCTCTAACTAACTCTGCTCTGCGCATGATACGTTGGGTGTGTCATGGATGACTATAAGGTTTAATACTATTGGTCTGATATGGGCTGCCTAGAGGCTAACCATCTATCACGCAGGCGAGTGTGAGCCTATCTTGCCTATATAAAAGGGGTGAAAGAAATATTTGTGCACTGTGTGGGTCTCTTTTATGTAAGCCAGCGCAGGGTCCTTGCCCCTGGCGGCAACAGCGGAATTCGCCAATCGATAAAGCTCGTCTGCGCCAGAAAAGAAGGAAATCATTTCAGGAATGACGAGTTATGTCTAAAGACTCCAAACGGTCATGTTGTTTTTGAACGGCTTTACGAACAACACAAATTTCATACCAAACTACCATTTTGTCCTCTGCACGTGGAGCAGTGGGTCATATTTGGTTTCATTCAGCCTATACTTAAAATTTTTGGTCAGAAAATGTTGTTTATTATATTACACATTTATTCTTATATATACAGGGTGATTCACGGAGGCGTTGTGGCGCTATAATAATTATGAAGGTAATCGCAAAAAAATATAGAAAGTATTGTAACACGACCTGCACATTAGGGGACATCTGATCATGTGTGTTTTGGTGACTTTCGAACGTTCCATTATGGTTTTCGGAAATCTAGAATCCTTAATATGCAAGATAGAAGCGTATAGTGTAAATTTAAGAAATGGACTAGACATCCAGCCAATACCAAAGCCGTCGACAGAAACCAAATCTGACTTAGCTGCCCGGAGTTATTGATATGCAAAATGTTGGGCTTTGTCTAGTGGTTGGCTGGCCATATAATGCTCCCTCGTATCACTGCTGGGAAAATAACAGAACAGAAGCCACAAACAATGAAGGTGTTTAATGATAAAGTGTCACTAAACATATGCAAACAACAAAAGAATAATAAGAAACAATAAATACAAGCGGTAATTAGCATGCTTGATCACCTGTGCAACGAAGGTATACCGTGTCACTGTATCTCAATGCAAGTGTTCAAAGTGCTGAGCATCCACAGCAATACACATCAGAGCTCGTGATATCAAATCTGTCCAAACCCACCCTGTTCATCATGCATGCATGGACTGATAGACATTCTTATGCTCATGACATCATCTATATCCAATCCTTGTTCCAATAGTGAAAACAACGTAACATGAAAGAATGTCTACTGAGTCATAACTGAAACAGAACAAGTAAAACTTTAAAATTGATACTTGTCTAAATTGCTTATTTGATACTCAATAGAGGATATTATTGCATTTGTGAGACATACAGTATAGGCTAGCTATATGTGCGCTAGCATACTGCACTAGTCCACTTTCCGCACAGTTGGACAGTTGCAGTACTCTCTGCTTGGGTGCCTTCTGAATTATCGGCAAGAATGGTTAACGAAATTCCGGTGATGACGTCATTCCGGAAGTGAGTTTGCGGAATGGCGAGGCTGTTCGGCGTTATCAGAGTGTCCGAGTGGCGATAAATATAGCCCAACATCCAGTGGCCAGTGGCTATCTGCAACTCGGCTTCATTCACCTCTGCCAAGCGTTGCTAAAACCATCAAGTATGGAGTGCCTGCGGTGCTGATAATAATGCAGTTGCAATGGACATTTTCTAAACGGGAAAGTCTTTGCAACAGCACAAGATAGAAGCTATTCTCTAGCTCTCCCCTTGTAATGTATTGTTCGAAGAGGTTATCCAACAAAAATGTGAGATGTGATTTTCCAGAAAGTTAGTTGCTTACACCGGAACTTGCAAATCTTGATTAGAGTAGTAATATATCCTACAGTAACTTGCTGACAGGATCCATGATTACAAACTCTCAGAAAACAGGTCCTACAAAATCCTTTGATTGCAGTTAATCAATGAAGTTGTCGTGGGAGAGTGAATAATAGATTAAAGACTTGTGAAAAGAGATAAATTATTCCTTGTCATTTATCTGGTAATGTAAAATTGTGCCTATACGTTTTTCCAAGGCTAACTGTGTAAGGGGCATACTTGTACACGTTTGCCCTAAACAAACCCCTTTCCCTCCGAGTGGCCTCGATACCCCCTAGACAGCGAGATAACAATTTCGCAATCAGAGATGCTGTTTCTGTTCTCGAGCTTACCTGCGATACTTAAGATGAATATTGATCCAGGTCATGACCCTATTTTTGAGAGTTTGGAAGGTTCGAGAACAAGTAGACACACATCTCTATAAAACACAAGAGCACTGTACTATCTTGCAAGGGTAGAATGTGGCAATTCCTGATTGGCAGATTCGAACTGGTTACTTCGCTCATTGGTTTGATCGTGAAGATCGACGTCACACTTGGAAATTATTCGAAATTATTTCGAATGCCTTGGTCTTGCTCAAACATTATATTCCTATTGGTTCTGTGACGTCACAAAGTTTTCATCAGCGAGTGAAGAAACCAGCCAATCGGGAATTGCCGCATTCTACCCTTGCAAGATAGTATAGTGCTCTTGAGCTCAGTCTTTACGATTTTCTGCTGAAGCGCTTGCAGTAACCGTGTAAAGTGTAACTTAGCCGAGGCCGATACAGCGGTGATCAAACTGTGTGTAAGGTCCTAGCGTGTGAAATACACGTAACTACAGTAGTGGGCACCAGAGTTGAGGGTCGAAGTGTCACAGTTAGATGCAGATGTACTCTCTAAACAAGGTATACCACCTGGCTGCAGCAATTATGTGATTATAGAATGGCTGGAGGTTCCTCCAGTCAGGTGGTACCCTGTTTAGAGAGTACATCTGCATCTAACCGTGACTCATCGACCCTCAACTCTGGTGCCCACTACTGTAGTGTAAACAGTTAATTAAGAGGCCAAAGGGGTAGCGTGTGTGACGCACAGAGTCATCACTCAGTTAATAAACGCCCAAAATCCTTTATTTGCGACTACATGTTGAACATCTTTCTGATCATCGAGGAAACTTGATGCTCGAGAGTAACCTTGCAACTGCACTTGGTTAACTTTTAGATAGCCTTTGTTCCACCCTCTCCTCCTCCGACCTCAAGTGGCATATAATCCCTTAGAGTTACTTTTACGTTGATAATGTACTGCTTAAGGAGGTGGCCGCATATAGCTCGGCATCAGATTATATTGTAGAATTATCCTCTTAACTGGAAAAAGATATTGGTTTTTCTGCAAACTCTTCCATACAAGTTGAATTAACGGCTTACTTGAACTCTACATTGAAGTGAACTCTAGCTACTCTTATTAAGATGCGTACCCCGTTTTCTGGAAAAGTCTAACTCGCTCATCTATCGCCGAGAAGCTTTTTAGCTAATCCTCCCCCTCCCCTGTCCTATCCCCCCACCTACTGACTCACCACCCCCTCTCCATTTCCCAAATTAAATGTGTTCTTACTTGTTTTTCAATGGCGGGAATGTGAAATGTTGTTTTTGTCAGCGCTCGAACTGTGCACACAACCCTTGCCTAGAAACACTCTTTAATCATCTTAACGCAGCAAGGCCCCCTTCTTCTTATCTGCTTGGAAAATCAGCACGAATGACTTATTAATCTTGTGCCACGCTCCTTGATTATAAACACCTCCTCCTCATCTTCACCCTCATCCCTCCACCTCCGCAATCTCATCCATATAGTACAAATTAAGTATCGACGCTGGAGATTTTACACGATAAGAGGCAGGGGGGGACTTCATGATATGACATTATATAATAATGTAATTTTTGGTGGAGCATGCTGTTGCGATTTCATTTTGCAATTGCAAATTGATGTAGAGGTTACAGTGTGGTAAGATATGCAAGCAGCAACGTGTCCAGGTCACCTTATGAATATGGATTGCATTGTAGTAATGGGGGAGAGGGGTGGGGGTGCGCACCACCAATTTGCCGAATGTTAAAGCAACCGTCAGGCATCGCAATGAGGGGAATTACAATTACCACTTTGAATAAGTCGACAATTCTCTTGGCAATGAAGCAGTCGTCCCAAATGCATATATGGAGGACAATTTTGTGCAGAGCAAGCAGGGAGCTGCAGCTGTATTGGGGTGGATCAAGCGAAAGGGGGGAGAAAGAGAAAGAGGAAAATGGCAAATGCGAGCGGCGTGGTAAATTTAATAAAAGTCGGTCGTCATACTAGCTTGCTGCATTTATACGTATCTACCAAAAACGACAAAGTCTCCACCGTCAATGCAATATATCATATAAACGAAGTCCATAAAAGAGTGCTCTACAGAGTTTGCCATTCTCAAGATTTCTTATATGCTGCTGAGTGCGAGCTTTAAATCCCCCTTCTTCCGCACTGCATTTGCACGATGGATGCGTGCTTCAACGAGCTCGTGCTATGGTAATTCATATATAGGTTTATGCCTTACAACATTTGTTTTAATAGGTGGTTATATAATAATACAGATTAAGTCAATGTGAGGAACAATTTTGGTGAATAACATGCCCACATATGGGATTACATCCTTCAATGAACTTGATTCCGGATGAATGGTGACGTCATACACCTGAATTTGGTCTATGCCGAAAGATTGCTGTCAGAATAGTCGCTTTAGGTGTGGGACATATAGCCTAATAGATGATGTCACAGATAAAACACCTTTTAGGAGTTTTGGAACACCTTTCCCTGGGGGTATTTTGCATTTGTGCATTCGTTATACTGTATCGCTATTATTCCTCCCACCTCATATCCCTGCAGGAGTGATTACTCTTACCCTGTTTCTGTTGTAACATGCAGGGGTATCATGAACCACTGGTACACCATATAATGTTAGCTAGGCTATTCTTCAATTCTGATGTATAATACTTGACTTGTTGGAGACCGAGAGGTGTAACAAACAGGGTGTCTACTAAACTTTCCGTTTAAAAATTCCAGTGTTTTCTTGGATATTTATAATTTGTTTTCTATAGGACGCAAAATACATAAAGAGAAGGATAGTTACACAACAAACCACATTAATCCCTTAAAAACTGATGAATAAGTGGAATGAACCATTGCATTTCAAAAAGTCTCATGCTTAATTGGTATTTTGTTGCAAGGATACTCCAGGATATCAAGAATTTCCAGTATCAGCAACACCTTGTCACAGTAATTATTGTGATTAGATATGCATATTTAACGTACACATAACTAATATATTATTTACTACTCCATTTAGCAACATGATCTTAAATGCTCTTATAGAATTAATGTTCCAAGGGATGCCAGAAAATTACTCAAACATTGTGGTGTTATATAAATATGATTCGCTTGTTGTGAATCCGTGTAAATCGAAGGAAGGCTGTGTAGCCATTGCGAATGCATGCAGACTAGGTGATATATGAAGGATGAAACGTGTCTGAAAACCATATATCCGTATATAGAGATCGAGACAGACAGACAGAGAGAGAGGGAGGGAGGAAGAAAGAGAAAAGTTGAGAATCTGGCAATATTCCCACTCAAGAATATAGCTAACGTCAAAACTGCCACTGAATGTATGTATTCTTGGGAGTTTTTGAACGATGTGTATATGTTATATAGTGGGTGTTTTCAGGCGCCAAGAACGAAAACCTTCATTTCAAATCCACAGTTTTCTCTATATATGAGCTGGAGAAGGGTTTAGGAGAAGGGGAGGGGTGGGGGGATAACATGGAAAAGGGGGAAAAAGTTCTATATTTACGAAATGAAGCACGGTCTCGGCTCGACGGCGTTACGAGAGTCATTTGCGTCCTCTGAAGCTCAAGATTGATCGGAGTCTCTGACCCAAAAGGTCGCCCAACGTCTTTCACCATCTCTGCGCAAATACTCCAGGTTTTGTCAACAAACATCCACTTTATATTTCCTTTTCCATTCGCTCTTCCACTATAAATTATAATCACTGTGTGACGAACCCTAAAACATTTCCTCTCTCAAATTCCTACATCATTTGTTTCCATGAAGGACTATTCATTTTTTTAACTTATACAGTGTACATGTGAACAAATTATTCTCCCATTACAATCCATATACAGTGGAATCTCCCTATAACAACACCACAAGGGATCCAAAATTGTGTTCCGTGTAAGAAAGCCTGTTGCCATAAGCGCAGTCACTGCCGCAGCTGCGCAGTGAAAACAACCCGTAAAGCTACCCCCGCTTCGGTTTTTGCAAGTGAAATACTCGCGATTCTAAGTCGTAAACTCCGAAAAACCTTTTCATAGATGAAAATATACCGCAAGAATGATCTATACACCAAATGCCAGCTCTGTAGGATGGGTAGAATTCCGTTCGTTAAAAATGAGCTGAAATTTGCAAACAAACGGACAAATGTACAAACACCGTTCACGACGAACGTTTATAAACTTCGTAAAAAAATAACAAACTTACAAACTTGATTAATATTGGTGGAGAATTTGAAGCTGTGACATCATTTATGAGTGGTCTATCTGCAATTGCAAATACCATAGAATGAAATCGTCAATGAAGATTTGAAGGTTAGAATTTCTATTAAATGAAACTTTTCAAAAGTTAATGAATTGAAAGCTAATCGCCTCGAAATAGCTTTGTTCCTTGGGAATTGTTATAAGCATTTCTTTCAATAATGACATCAAAATGGTCGTGCTTGCAAGTTGGTTGATCCCAGATGGCAAAATGTCTGCAGAACGTTCGTTGAACTGTGTTGATTGCATCGTTTTGATCGCACTCTCCACAATAAAAACCTTTTTGAGCTATCGTAAAACCTCCATTTGGAGGAATTCCAGTAGACGGAAGATTTTTGTGATGCTCGACACTGGGACACTCACAGAATCGCATTTCTTCATACTGGCTCCTCCTCAAAATAATGAATAGATATTTGACATTCTGCTGTGTTTCCAAATTAATAATATTTGGAGAATGTCTAATACATGGGCCCCATATTAATATATTTGCTGTGCTTGTTTATAAACATGATTTTTAAACTTGTTAATGCGAACACAATTTAAATAGAATATGTAAACACTGTTTGAAACTTCACTACTTTCAGTTAAACTAAAGCATGATTGGTTTCAGTAATTTAATATGCACTATGCCTTAGTTTTCGAGTTGGACGGTACCATGCATAATATTATTTGGGTGAGAAATTTCTTGAATAAAATATAGGGAACAAAACATAGTACAATAAATATAAAGTTGTGGTGTTGAAACGTGACATTTTGGCTGCCGTTTTCTGCGTTAACTTGTGGGTGGCGAAGTGAAGAAAGCAAACATTTATGGAAATTTTGTCACGACATCCAACAAGGGTCACTTGCCTCTGGTGACTCGGGTTTAAGCAGCAAAATCAACCTTTTGCTTTCTTTATGTTGTATCTCATCCGACTTGAGACAGACATGGGATAGCTTTGCGTGCACGGCATTTATAGATTTTGTCTCGTCCCAAGAGAAATAATTTTCTAAGCGCGATACTTGAATACTGACGACAACACAAACACAACAATGTGCCCTGTTAATGAGCAATAACTTTGTTTATTGTAGTGTATCGTCGCAATGAGCATTTTCGGCATTTTGCATACATTATCATGGACCCCTTAAGATTGTCATATAGTAAAATGTTATTATATGTTTTGTCTTAATTGGAGCACTTTTGTTTTTAGTTTTTGGTTTTTGACCCTTCACTGGAGCGATTCCCATGGAAAATTCATGATCCTGAAATGTGTAAGAAGTCTCCGGAGTGTTCCCAAAGATAAAACGTTAACATTGCAGTAACATGGTTACATGAAGCATAATTAACATATAGATATTTTCTTTATTACCACTGTGGAGGTATTCGACTTATTCAGGGTTCGATTTAGGCAGGATTAATTACTGTAATACAAATATTGGTTTGTTGGAACGGGATGTATGCTATATAGGTATACATTTGTGCATTACATCGAAATCCAATCACATATACTGTCTTTCCAATGAGAGAAGACAGTGCAAAGTTCAATGAATGGACTGGGTTCACTGCAAAATAGGGGTCAGGGCTTTATACACATGCACACCTTCAGAGCAGCATTCAATTATAGCAATGTGCACGAAAGTTGACACTCCATGCATTCAGATTATGACGTATACTACTCTCTAAACAGGGTACCATCTGGTTGGCCCAGTCATAGCCCAGTCCACGAATCGTACAGGTAGCACCCTGTTTAGAGTGTAGCATACGTCATACTCTGAACGCATGGAGTGTCAACTCTCGTGCCGATTGCTATACACCATGACGGCCTTAAATGCAATTGGCTGTGCACGAAACCCTGACCCCTATTTTGAGGTGGAACCAGTCCGTCCGTTTGAACTTTGCACTGTCTTCTCTCATGGGAGAGACAATGTGCGTAGGTTCTCTCAATATGTAGTAAGTGCAGTCCTAGTAATTATGTTACATCCTTGGTGCTCCAATTAGGAAATGAATCTGACCGCTGTAAAGTGATGCACGATCCTCTCGTCTATTCATTTGTATTTGGTACAAAACATTCCGAGAGAAAGGTTGAATTTGTAAAGGCCAGCAGAGTCCCTGTTGGCCATCTGAGTCTGCTGGAACGTGTTTGGGCTTCCTTCCAATGTTGCCCACAAAAATCAATGCTCCAACCGAGTTGTTAATTGCACCTACCACCAACTAAACTTTCAGAGCTACTTTATCTTTTAGTGTAGGTTGAATGCCCCAAGCTAATGGCATTTGTGTTCTTTAACATATTATAAAAGCGTAAAGTTGTTTTGTGATCATCCATATATTTATTTACCCCTTAATGAGGAAATATTCAAGATCCTGCTTGTTTCTCATGGTCTTGGAATAAAGCTGAAATTTTAATTTTGCAATGCTATCAGGTTTTACTGCGATCGAATGACATCATAAATTGCAGTAGCAGCTTTCAGTGGTTGTTGCAGGTTGCTCCTATTTTCAAGTGCTTGATTTTCAAGGCTTCGAAGCCTTTCTTTTTCTTAATACGGATAAACAATGGTGACTGCTTAATATAGGGGTGCAAAACAGTATTTGAAAATGGAAAATATTGTTGTGGAGATTCTGCAATAGGACAGGCACTAACTAAACCAAGCATGTTATCTGGTTTTATCCCATTTTGTACCTCGGCTCAGAATATATACTTCGGGCTGCAAAATCGCACAGAGAATACAAAACACAACAGATCGATATGAAACCATAATAACGTGCTCCTATATATAGTATTCTTTTTAAAACGTATCCAATAGTAAAATCTAAATTAGTGGTGCCACCTGGCGAGAAATAAAACCACCCCTGTGAAACTTTATTATTATTGTCGGAGCACGATCAATGATTTCAATCTTGATCCCATGTGCAGGAAAAATTCAAAAACTTCATGCAATTAGTTAATAGGTTTTTCCAGCCATAAGCTCTATACAAAATGAAAACTTTTTTGGCCACTTTGCTGAAATACGACTTGAATTAGGAATCACCCTATGTCTAGTATCGTGTACTTACCATCTGTATCCGTTTTTATGGACCTATTAATAATTCAGAAATGTGCAATGAACCCAAGTAGTATAGTACTTAAAATTTGGCCTATCTACCTATCACAAGTCTGCTTTTTCCACGCCATTGTCGTAAAAAATCGACAGTGTCACAAGACACTGACTTCCAATTATGACATTTTTTCCCCCCTCATAATGCAACAAACTTAATTTTGTACGAAACCTGCATTTCGTGCAAACTTTTTTAATTTCTTCCTGCGGTTATTTATTTTTTATACCCTTGTTCAAATTTCCGATGAAAATTGCAATTATTTCTTGTTTGTGTGTATAGTATTCCCGAAGGAATTGGGAAAAACATTGATGAGAGCCATATTTAACTCAATAGCCCCTATACAAAGTATAACATTTTGAGCAAGTGGTTCATATATTTGCAAGATTTGTTTTGGCAATTGCTGACAACATGATTGTGAACTTCTCATTTGCATTGTCTCCATCCTGATGAACATTCCAAGTTACGTATCATAATAAAAAGTATGCTTATTTTAACAAATGCTTCTGGAGTTTTCTGGCTTCCATGATGGCAACAAATGCAATTTGTTATGAGTAATTAATTTAACCATGCAGGATATAAAGAAATACAAAGCAGAGCTTTATTGCTCATGCCTTATTGCAACTCGGAAACCATAATAATTTGAAGCCATTTATAATGAACATACTTTTTATTATATTTCTTGAGAAGCCATTTTAAATATTCGTTGCTACCCATGTACAGTGTATATATTATGTTCCAAAAACTATATCAACATAAGATAATGTCAATTACAATACAGAAAAAGCCACTCATTGAGGCCATTTCCATGAACAGACTTTCATGTAGGAATGTGATGTAGCCATTAGCAACAGTAGTTGTGATGTCACACATTGTCTAGCATAAGATTGGGAAATGGAAATGGCTTCATTGACATCACTGGTATATGTGAATTTCCAGAATTCACATTAAGACTGAATTGCAGTTTCCTTATTGCGCTCAACTGATATCATGTGTCAATGTTGAACAATTTGGTATCGGCCTTCCCTGTAACTTGTACATTTATTATGTGAGCGTTTAGAGGTTTACTGTTTTCGGAAATCCGGGTTTAAGAATTACGAAGCCAAATCAGAAATTATAATGAGGCTATTTTTTTCATTTAACAGTATCAAAATATTTGTGATATCTGAATAACCTCTTCATAATCGCTTATACAGCTAGACATGTTTGATGTACTATGGTAAAGTTAATTGACTGAGTATGTCAAAGTAATGTAATGGTATAATATAAAGTTGAGGAGGGGACTTGTTGTGCTGTTATTGGAAATTTTTTGCGTTGCATACACTGCATAGTGGTCAGCGAAATGATGTATGATCATGAGGTCTAAAACATCGTCTTGCTTCGTTGGCAAATTGATTCTCGACTTTTTACGTTATATATTGAGTGGCGTGTTGCCATTCGCCGGTATACATGTCAGTTTATAAATGGACCTGGAGCATGAGTGTCGAGATGTGCCTATTTTTCTTGGGGATTCGTATTTTCAGATCGATGCTTTGGTTGCACCATTATCCGCGCCAAAACCACCGCGCCATTTGAGGTCGGCGAAGGGCGCCGATCGTTAAACCCCTCTTATATTGCTATTTTTTCCCTTTTAACCAAAGCCAAAAATGCAAACGGTTATAGCTTGTGTATATACGTTGCTCTATGCTTTAGAAAATGTGCGCGCTTGCATCTGATGAAACTTAATTAACGAAATTTATAAGGCGAATGCACAAAATTTGATCAAGTAGCCCGCCATTACACGTCATGCATTGCGCAAGGTATAAATTGTTTGGTGCAGGAGAAAAGAAAAAGAATTCCTTGCAAAATATTAGTGAATTATCAACTTTTTTGTTTGTCCATGTCGTTATATTTGGTTGGAAATATAAGGAAAAACATCAAAGTTCACTAATAATCCTCTACTCATATAGGCTATACAATGAAACCTGTCTATGGTGGAAACCTGTCTATAGTGGAACATTTTACTATTTTTGGGACCATGGACTGCGTGATAAATGCATGCATGCTTTTAGGAAAACCTCTCTATGCATGATACTATAGTTGGGCATCATGTGTGTGACATCATTTTTGTACTACATGTCAGGTCATGGTGTCGTGTCGCATTTTCTGTTTTCCAGGCAGCCATTGACTTGAGGCCATTTGAGATAGAACCTCTACTAAGGAGAGGTTAAAGGGCCTGATTTAAAGTATGTGTTGCCCAATTATTGTGCCATGTATTGAGAGGCCCAAGGGAGATGTTACAAAAGCAGGAATATCTGAAGTTTTCAATGTCCTGGACATGTTATTCTTAGTAAAAGTATTGGGAAATATTGAAGATGTTTGTTTAAAAAACAAAAACAAACAAAACGTTGAAATTAAAGGGGCTATAAAGTGCTTTAATTTTCAAAGTAGTCTGACATTATCAGGATAGATTACAGTTAGTCATGGAAAAAATGACTGCAGATCAAAGTAAAGCAAAACCTGTCTACTCGAACTCGTTCAAGTAAGGTATAGGTGTTTGACTTATTGATGTTGATCTCAATACTAAGGACTCATCCAGTGCACTGAAATTCTCTTAAGGTACAGGCATAATCGACTTATTCAGGATTTGACTTAGACAGGTTTTACTGTACTACAATAGCTAGGTACCAGGTAAAAGTTGGAGTGTTCCTTTTGCCTTTTACATATGTATAAAAATTAAATAACTATATAGTAAATCTGCCGTGGGAACAACAGCCCTTTGGGGCCCTTTAGAACGAGGTTCTTATTTATTTCGGCCTTTGTATGTGCCTTGCCTTTGGGTATGACGTTATTTGCCTTCCTTGTAATGCATCAAAAAAATTTCGACGTAAATAAATGTGTTGATTTCTTTTTGAGAGTCTATACTAATAAGTGGTGAGCATGAGGTGCTTCCGGTGTAAGGCACTGGAGTAGAGAGCTTCCGGGTCTCGGAAACGAAAGAGTGCAACCATTTCTCTTGCAGTATCAACAGTGCATGAGGGTTGTAATTAATCGACCATCAATGGTGGTTGTGTATGCCATGATCATCTGCTTTGCACGTCCGCGTTCATCAAATCTGGAAATCTCGTTAGCCAGACTTTAATTTTGCAAATCGGTAAATTCAATTTTGCAATTTCAGGCCAATACGCAAATGCCATTCATCCTGCTGACATTCACCAAAATATATACTAATTATTGCATGCAAATTCTATTGTAGATAACGCTATGCATTGATGAACTCACGTTTACCTATTTATTAGTTAAGTGGCAGTACTTTTTAATCTACAGGGTGGGACGCGGTAACCAAGTGTTTTTGAATTGGCTAGTGCACTGACAATAAAAAAGGGAGGGTCGAGATGCAGGTGGCATTCCAATCCTTGGCTCATAGCATTTCACTTTCAGTTGACATCCAGTTATCAACATGGCCCCACCGAGTCCAAAATTTGGCAGGTTCGCGTATGTTTTTTTTAGCAAGGAGTGGCAAGTCGGTGACTATTGTCTGTTCAGAGAAAGAATCAACATGGGGTGGGAATCAATCAGTGGGAATACTACAGTCCGAATACTATACGTCATCACCTCTTCCGCGAATAGTACTATAGAATGATAGAATCAAGGAGTAGAATCCTTGCTAGAATCAAGGGCTAGAATTCTCACAAATATGGAACTGTCATGATGACGTCGTATTCACACTGAAACGACTCCCCCATGTTGATTCTTTCTCTGAACAGGCAGTATAATTTAACGGGAGTTTCACCGTTTTTGAAATATTTGGTGTTCCAGACTCCATGGGGCCATGATGGCCACTGAAAGTGAAATGCTGTGAGCCGAGGAATACATTGCCACCTGCATCTCGACCCTAACTTTCTTATCGGCAGAGTACTATAGCCAATCCAAAAACACTTGGTTCCCGCGCCCCATCCTGTATTTATGTTGGAGACAATAATTCAATCGGAAAATATTTTTAACTAATTTGCAGAGATTTCATTTCACCACTTGCTTTATGCATAGTTTTAGTTTGTGCATGTTCGTTAAGTTTCAGGGTAATACCTTACAAAATCGTGTTTGTTCACCTTTAAGAACTCTGATATATACACATTTTTCAGGTTCAACTCCTAACTCAAATTATATTTTACACAAAAAGCTACAGTATGCCACGTAAAGTGCTCCTAAAATAAAGAATGACACTTTGGTGTCTCAAGCGATTTATTAAATCCTGAAGGGTTTGTTTACCATGGTTGTATACCTTGTATACGTTTCTCCCATTTTTCCAACCTCCCTTCCCCCAGCTCTCAGAATCTGTACATGTGGTATTAAATTTAATCTACCTGAAATTGATTTTTACATGAATATAATAATGTACAGTTTTACTAATCATGATGCATATCCCAAATAGTCATTCATTCATAAAATATAAGCTGCTTGACTGTCTTTTATCGTTCATGCAGTTTGTACAAAAATAGTGTTGACATGCATGGACATTTAGTTAAGATTTTAGGTGAATTTCTCTACGTAATCCAAAATGACGGGATGTGCAATTTGTAATTTTTTACCTTATACTCTGCTTGAAAGCCCCAGTCGGTATATTGTTCAGCGTTGAGAACAAGCAAAAGAGACAGTGTCAACCCCCAAACAATCATAAACCTTTCCTATACGAGGGCAAATAGCGAAGCCCCTATGGGAAACATCAAATATGACTCTCAGTCAGAATCTAAATTATTGAAATTTTTCAGTCTGCGCAGTCCTCTCCAAGTAATGAGATTTATAACTCAATATTCATAAAGCGGCGGAAAACGTGGAGTATTATATCTATAAAAAGAGTGCCAATTTTAAATTTTGGGATGTGAGTCACGTCCAAGGTATCTTCAGTGTAGTTCGAGGAGTGAAGGAGTAGCGTTAAATATGAAAAATTGTGAAACTATTATCAGGAATCAGCGCTTACTTTATTCGGAGCTTCTCAAACTGATAATACGGCTATATTGTATTATATTATTCTATAAGAAAACGTTAATGTTACATTGGAACCTCATTTAGCCATAGTTCTATTTATTATCCGAAACGCTATAAATAAATTATTTATAAGTAAGAATTAATTGGCTTGCATATTAAATTTGCAGAAAACTTCGATTCCACTTCTACAGGTGTAGTCACCTCTCATTTGCCATATATTGTGTATGAATGTTGACCTCAAAGACAAACTTGTACAACAAGATAAATGATGAATTTGGAGTGTAGAAGTACAACAATACATTGCTTGAACTATCAATGTGAGTTAATTATTCATTGTTGGTCCCATATAGCAAATGAAATTTAAAGCTCATGAAACCTTATATCTTGTACAGGTTGTGGTTGTTGACAATGAAGTTCTGAAATTTTATCATTTACAAATATTGATATTCTTAAGTGCATTTGCTTAGATCTTCTTCATGCAATGAAACAGCATTTTGAAAATAAAATTTATACATATTTCAAAGACAATTTCCGGCATTTCAAGTAGGCTCTATAATAATAATAAAATGTTGAATTAATAATAACTTGCTATTTATATAGTAAAATGAAATCGGTTTTTGTGTTTCATATTAAAGATGTTATTGATAAGGTATAGATATGCACATATTTGAATCAACTATTTATATTTGAAATAGCATTAAAGGTGAACTGGCACTGTATAGTTAACCTACCCTGAGACTTTACATACATAAACTAAATTTCATAATAAAGCAAATGTTAAAATGAAATCGCTGTGGAAATTGGTAAACAAAAGTTATTAGCGTCACATTCAATCGTTTCACCACTTCTTTATTCATAGTTTTGCTATTAATTAAATTGTAAGTATTATTTGAGCCCGGCTCTGTTGCATGCTTTGTTTGACACCTTCGAATGGTTTAATATGAGTTAATTAGTAATATTGCGATTTGCTTGGGGATTTTTGGCACTTGCAGTATGAGGTTTTACGTGTAGTGAAATGGGCATTATACACAGTATAGAAGATCGATTGACAGCTCGACGACCATATGCTGCATGGGATAATGATGGCGTGGCACAATGTTCCCAACAATGTCCTCCTCGCGATTGGAAACGCGGCAACATCCTCATAGCATGCAAAAATCAATGGTTTAACATTGGAGGCCATAACCCCACATGCCTTTCGGAAGTGCACTATTCGCCGCTTGCTCGTAATGACATCCTCTTTCCTCATTTTATAGCCAAGCTATATACACTGCATGCGGCAACCTTCTTCCATGTTGATCTGCATATACGAGATCAATGCGGCTTTCTTGTGCAAACGTTGCATACAAGCGCACTGTATACTAAGTGTATATTAAATTTCACTTATATCAAATTTATCTCTAAATTGATATGCCATCAAGAAGCTTATTTGAAGTCCAGTTGTCACAAGAATTAATGTGGGATTTTATAGCTATCGGATGAAAGCTTATACATTACTTGACGAAAACATCCTTCAAAGCACTCTTTTTCTATAATAATTCGTGCCTATATATATGTAATGGAAAATTAGTGTAGCTATATGTAAAGTATCCAATTTGTTGCAGTGTTGCGATTTCCTTTGCTTTACTCATTTTCAGTATGGTAAGTTATATACATATCGATCTTTAAATTTATCAAGTTGCTCCGAGCTATAGCTACAGACGATATTTATTCTAAAATGACAAAATGAAATTACTTGCACGTTGTTCCTTCTTTCCATTTCATTAACGTGTACATATCCATGAACTAATTAACGATGTGTATATGTATAGTAAATATACTGTATACGTATATATAACAATGAACATCTGCATTTTAATCGTGCTGCCCTAAGGAAATAATTCATTGATCTTTAAGTTGCAGACAGGTTATTTAGCTGTAAAATGCTTGGTTGGGTGTTTTTACTCGGTCTTTACACTAGTGTTTGATTGTAGAGAAGTATAGGACTGAAATGGGATGTTGCTGACCAGTCGTGCTTGGGAAACCATATCCTCGCATTTTCCTCTTGATTGGCCGTGAATACTGCGATGATTGCAGCTAGCTCGCTCCTACAATCCCAGCACTTAACATTGCCAGTCGAGCTTGACGTTTGTGTGATACACTGTTCGCCTGCACAGATATACACTTCTATTAGTGGTTGAGCAGCTAGTGGCGACTAAAAGAAATGTCATTGCATGCTATAGTATAGTACTATACTATCTGTGCCCTTGCTGCATGCAGGAACATAATGAAACTCCAGGTTCCTGGCTTCCCTAACGAGTGATAGCTAATTAATGCAATGTAACAACCATTTTGACCCCCATCTGCTCAACCAATTTTGAGTATCAGTTTCGAACAAGAAATCTTATTGTATAAAGTGCTTGAACAATTATGGTAATTATGCAGAAATAGCTAGGGATGTACATACTATATGTGTTTGGACCAATTAATACGTTTTTGTTTCTGTTATTCTTTTTAATTTGAAAACAATCGGCCTTTGCTTTTGAAATGTATACCTCCTATTTATAATTACTTTTGGGATTTGCATGTAACAGTGATTTAAGGATATGGATAATCTGCTGCTAACTTTAGCCGCTTCATTATCATGAAAACTTTATTCAGAATACCTGCTTTCACTTTAAAACATGCCTTAAAATAATTGTTAGTCATTAAAAAGAAAACTGACTTCGCAAGGTTTTGATTTTCCATAGTGGCGCCATCTATACCTAAAGCAGTTGTGACCTCAAGTGAATCATTTTCCTAGCATATTTGCATCACATGAAGTCGTAAAGTGCTACAATTTGCAGAGAACTTTCACTTACTGAACGCTGAATTAATGAAAACTTTAACAATCTAATTACAGCTGTGCCTAATTTCATTTTCCTTAAATGGTAGTACATGTAGCTAGGTTAATTGTGTTGTCTATTCATTTGTTAGGAAGAGTCAAGCTTATCTGGAATTAGTAGAACAAGGTAGAATTAATAAATGTAACACTAACATTTCTTTTTGCAACTTATGTAGCATGTATACCATGAACAACTCAAATACACAGCCCTACAACCATTTATTAAATTGGCTCGAGTTTCGACTATTGAACGTTATAATAAAATAAGAGCATCTATGATACGTTATATTGTACTAATATTACACTGAAACATTGTGTGTTTCTTCATGCGTGTACTATTTGTGAGTCATTGTAAACGTTTTGGAAAGCTGTTCAAAGTTTATGACGTCAATGTGTACACATATGTCCAGTGTGCGTCACTCTCAATCACCACGTAATGTAATAGGATGCAGCTTTTGCGCTTGCTCAGATAGCTTTCACGGGCATTCAGCATGAACGAAAAACCAATAATGTCGGCGCCGGTCGTCCTTTTATTATTATTATGATTATTAGTTTTATTATTGTACGACGTTCGGAGCACGTGCTTGGTGTAGCGGCAATAATCGCCACCCTCCGAAACGCAGCAGCCAACATGTTTTCGCACCAGTGATAATATAAAAACGGATCGAAAAACGACAGCCAGCAAAAGCTAGTCAGCGTCTGTCACTCTTTCTTTTCACCAAAGGTTTGTGAATGACACATTAGCCTATCCAATTATAGTGGTGTTCTCTCCTTCATCCTTCTCCCCCTCCCCTCAGTGTTGGCATCCCAACAACGCTCATCCTTTGGTGGTCCAAGCGGCTATATCGATTGGAGGAGCCATTATTGATTTCTTAAGCCCAGTATCGCCCCTATATGTAACTGAAAAACTCCACAAGGAACATGTTTGTGCCAACCAAAACGTTTTCCATCGCCTTGTTTCGTTGTTTTGCATCGAGAAAAAAAAAGCTGGAGTATTTTTCGTATTGAAAGTTACCTTGGAAACGAGCGTATAGTTTTACACGTATTTATATAGAGGCTTTCCATAACATGACTGCATTGCACACTGCATCATTTGGCAGAAGTACCCTGTAATTGACATGTTGGATTGCAACACTGTGAACTGACATTTTTCTGAGCACATTGTTAAATATTTAAAAAGTATTTATTCGAAATGGATACCAGTTTGTGACCTTTTCACAATGCTGACAGACCCAGCAATCTATTAAGAAAGGATTGCAAAATGTTCAGTCCTTGCAACTGAAGCACATGCTCAACTAACATTTCGACGAAGATCAGTTTGCAAAATCATTCCTGATGCTATACTATCAATGCACACTTGCTATATTGTGCACCATATAGGAAGCTGCACCTGTATTTTGTTGTAGGGAACTCTGTTTTCCAAAGACGCACCTTTTTTGCCAAGATAAATTGGAATTTAGTATAATGGTTGCTACTTTGAGGATAGCTAGAAAACTAATTGGAACCTCGTGCAGTTTCCTCGTTGACACTTATAAGGGCCATTACTCCACGGTCAACACCCTCATCCTCTTTCTTGATTAAAACATTTCCTTGTTCACAACTGTGTAATCCGACTTAGAATAGGCTACAATGTAGACTTCTGTTTATAGGTTGTGCACTTGCACAGAACAGAAATGATTCTTCTCTGGGGAAGGAATGTAATTTGGGTTAAATAGCATATGTTTCAGCAAAATAAATGGATGTTAATGCATATGGTTAGTTCAAAGTATGTCATGCAACTATGTCTAATTTATTCAAAGTCTAACTTGACTTCCATATCACTATGGTTTCATATACACAGTATGTCCAAGTTATTTTAGCAATCATTGCGTCATCGTATTAAATGCCATGCAAGTTGTTGTGTGCATAATTTGTTTCTCCAATTCCTATGGACTTTTCAAAACATAACTCGATGTCAGGAACTGGACACAACTATTGAGAAGCTTAGAAAAAAATCCCAATGAAATTGAACGCTATTATATCACAAAAAACGTGGAACAAGTGTAGAACCCCCTCTCATAGGATAACATGGGCGCCGGTATTGCCATCTAGAGGCGGAGAGCTGCGTAAACAAAGAGGTAGCACTTGCTCTTAAGATGACACCACCTTGAAGCGTAGTCAAACACTCGTTATGGTTTTTATTTTAGTAATTAGCCTCTTTTTCACTCCAATTTGAAATGCATATATAAACTTCTCATGCATGCGTCCATTTTGCAATTAAAAAAAATCTTGAAGGAAGTTTTGACCTGCACTCTAGTTGTGTGACAAAGCACAGATCTGAAAACAACAAGACATCCTGTTTCTCAAACCTTTGTTCGACCATGGTTCTTCGAATTGTGGTCACAATACTTTTCTCTATTTGTAGATAGTGGATGCGAATAATCGAGGTTTGAATTATAAATGTTCATCCGTGTTAATAGACACCCGAAAGAAACGTGTTGACAGAATGTCTGTTGGCGGTGATATACAGTATGTTAGATTTGATATTAGTCACCAATGGCAACTTGCCCCAGAATGTCACCTATCATTAAGTTCTTTGCGAAAATGATACAGTATAGGTCTACTTTTCCTCTTCTTTACCCTTCAGGGAACATCCCACTTGGGAAATTGGAGTGACATCACCTCCAACCTGTGGTAAATCACTGCTGAAATTACAGACAATACCATTACTTACACGTGGCGTTTGCAAGTGATGAATGCACAATAATCAACTAAGGGGAATGTCATTAGCTGATTTATATATGGGGAAATAATTGTCACACATGCAAATATATGATGCTGCATTTCCTTTTTACAATTTCATATAGTGTCTGAACGAGATCCAACTATAGTTCAATTGAAATAAATTTGAATTCAGCAACAACACATCGGTTTGCAAAAACTAGTGTTGGACGCAAAATATCAAAGTTTTAAGATTATGATGCAGTAGATCTTTTATTACTTCCTCATTAAAATGACATTTTAGTTAGGGAATTGTCACTTAATTTCTGTCTAATAATAATAGTTGTGAGTTTGATGCATGTAATCCAGTAGCTTATATAGCAGATATACTGCATGATAGCACCATTATAGGTACAATTAAGCTATAGATGCTCCGAAGTAGACCCTGGGTAGTATAAAATAAGAAACTTGTTCTGCTGCAGCTGCAATTTAATTAGAGAATGCTCTGCATCATTATTGGTTCTCAAGTTATTAACTCAATAGCTTTGATGTTGTCTCCCAATGTTTCCCGAGATACAATTTTGTACTTTTAATAATACATATGAAGGAACATCAACAGGTCTGGAAATATTTGTATGGTTAAAGAAAATGTAGCAGCATCACATAAACGCCAAAACGTATATACAGTAGTAGACTGGAATGAATTTGTGGCTGCTCCTCTGCGAAAAGTATCAAAAGTTACAAGGATGGAAATCCTTCAATTACTCTGGCGGAAGAAAAAATAACGACATTGTAACTTATACTGCGCGGTTTGCTCGTAAATTCGTGTAAATGGGCAAGGGCTGCCAGAGTGGCAGCTGTATGGGAATTGCCTGATCAGTAGCCCTAGCTACACGAGGGGTCTAAAGCGGGGGCTTTTCAAAACATTAATCTTTTATCACTCGTGTATGTACCCTATATATATATATTTTCCCTCCTTCCTGAATGCCCAAATGGGGTAGTGCATTTGTATATAGAGCATTAACTAAAGGATTAGATAGCATATCGCCATTGCTCGATGACTCATCGAGATCCAAAATGCACCAACCTAATGAAGAAATACAGGTATGTGTTTTAAGCAAAGTGGGACTAGCCTTAGTGGAGTTTCTCTATTCCCCTCCTATGCCAACCCAGATCCATGTAAGTGGATTGCCTGTCTATCTTGTTGCTTGCTGACTTTATACGCAAAGTAGATCTTGCAAAAGAAAGCTGCCGGTGTCAGTTTTTTTTTTCTTAATAAAAAACAACTTCCACAACGTGGAACAACCGCACCATCATCGCTGAGTGGTGCTTCAAAATATTAAGAAAGCAATAAGGTAATGCATGCTCTTTAATGGGACATGTGGAAAAAGTTCTACTAGTAATTGATGTGATGTCGCACTTTCTCCTAGCCACAGTGTAGGAGTTCATGTTGGGATTCAGGCTCATGTTTTCAGTCTATTACAAATGCGCTGTAAAAACATTTAAAGGTCATTCATTCAGGCACAAAGTGTCTTTTCCTTATACATATTATACACCTATAATGTAGGCCACAAACGGTTATCATATTTGGAAACACTGCAGGGTATTTTTCTTTTGCTTAGAGTCATTATTCTATGTGTCATTACCTGGAGGTGTAATGAAAAAGTAATGTATTTTCTGCTGTATTATTTCCAAGAACTTTCTTGTTATTAAGAGGGTTAATTGGCATCATTAATCATTTAATATACTATTATATGAACAAGTTTACTACTCATTCCCTGATCATGCTTTCCAATAATGCTTTTAAGAAAAAGTTTTGAAGAAAAGAGGCTTCTTATTTGAATTGAAGTCTTTCCTTCAATTTTCTTATTTGGTATCATGTTGTGACCCTTTAAAATGACAGGGAATTGCTGCATATAACAATATGATATGTGGGATAACATAGTAGTTAATTTTCAATGAATAAATTTTCCTGCAACACAATTTGGTTTTTCAAGTCACGCGTATGAGACCTTCGTTTTTAGAGTTTCATTTCATTGAGTTCCTTTCCTTTTTGGAACATGAGAATTTAGTGGGATATATTTTTCTGGCTGTTTCTGGCGTGTTCGGTCAAAATATGATCTAGCCTACATGCATATATACCATATACCATAAGGCACATTCGCGTGGTCACATGGGTTTGATGCGGAATGCTATAGCTGGCAATTATGTTGTCTGATGTTCGTTCTCCTACGAGACTAATAACAGGCGTTCAGGCGTATACTAACCTGGTTAGCCAGTCGGACAACTTGAAATATCCCTCCTCACCCCTTGCCCCTTGCCCCCAATGCTGCGCCATATCGCCCCTGGACTATGGCTTTGCTGGTCGCCCCGGGATGGACCTGGGTAATTGTGCCTTATTTTCAATTTCGCTTGGCACTGAGTTATGGTGGGCCAAGTAGAAAAGTGGAGTGATGAGGTGAAACAAGCGAAGAATATGAGGAACGCACGTATGAGGTCCATTGGGGAAACACCTCTGCAAGAATCTACCAAACTTTCTCTTCATTTGTCGTCGGAGTAATATATAAGACATGTTGATAGAATAACCACTTCTATTCTTCCGCAGGATTCATCTTCATTTGTCGAGTTGTGGAAGAGTAAAAGTTTGTTGTTTATCTTGTTACATGTACCAAGTCGCATGCAATTCCACAGCAACAATAATCAATGTCGAGCAATATCAATTACATCTCAAATACAGTATGGCACTTTGGGTGATAAATATTGCTGTACAACACCTTTTACTGCAGTAAACATTTTAATAATTGTATAACTCACTGCAGTGACAAATGTACATGTACATTAAAAAGATATTTCTTTGCAAATAAGCTTTATATTTTTTTTCACAATTATTTGCAGTTCACACAATACAATGTAATGTAGCCTCAAATTAATAAAACTAAATTACATGACTGCATTGTAATTCGTATTCATACTTATTTCCAATTATTTGTTCATTTTAGCATCGACTGCAGCATTGTGCTGTATGACTTCTGAATTAACTATTTTTGTCATTCATACTGAAAGTTGTGTTGTTATAGGTATATTCCTCTATTCCTGCATGACTTTCAACATTTTGAATAAGTGTCTCCTTACTTGCCTTACTCCCTAATGAAATGCAAAAAATAGTCTAGACTATAAAGGGGTAATTGGTGGACATTTTTCAAATTTTTATGGCCATTTTAATATAGTAAAATGTACAGTTTGTTACCTTTTGATCAGTTAGTTGACAAAAGTTTAATAGCAAGTGTTATTATTATTCCATTAGTAGATAATGCTGCCTGCTTTATATTTGACTCAATTTACAATGACTTGCTAGGACAGCTATATGCAGTTGGGTGAACTAACTGTTGGAGCACATCATCCATTATTCTGATCTGGAAGATGTATTTGATACTATAAGGGGTTGTATATAGATGGAGACGTTGCACTGTCGAGCTGTCGTGTTGCTATTTTAATTTGGGGTTACTGTTGTAATAATGGATGCAAGGCAAGCAGGCCATACTTTGCTGCAGGCTACTAATGCATGTATGGCCAAAACCTCGAGAATCATCCAGAAGCATATAGCGTGACGTACGAGCGGGTATGATTGGTTGCTACTATAGTCCTGGAGAGCCCTGGGACGGTCCAGTGCACAGTGTTGGCCGGCCTTTGCCTCAGCCTTCCGCTTCGCTGACCTCCCAAACCATTGCATCCGTCATCGGTCAGAGCTGCTTTTGGTCCTTTGCTATACTAGTCGATTGGCACACAGGCAACAAGCAATGCATGCACCACATTTATTTCAACACAATGTATAGACATGAACTCCACCTATATTTTCTCCATTTGATCAGTTGAGATACCCATAATACAGTATGATATACCATTTCACTTTTAATTCATTTTTAAGACCATCAGGTATTTTGGATTCACCCTGTGTAATTATATATAATTACTTGTATGATCAAGTTAGTTGTCTCGGCTTTTCTTTCATTTTTTTATCATAAATCTTACTTATTTGCATATTATGTGTATAAAAACATTTTCCAAGTTGCAATTTCATTTGGAATTATAACAGAAAGCGTATCAAGTCGTGAGTTGAAACAAGGAATGCTAATATTGGGTAGCATCATCCACTCTTGGTAGCATTTATTAGAGAGGGTAGCTAGCAGATTAGTGAGATATGGGTGGTTGAAGAAATATTTGGATGAAGTTTTGTATGAGAAATGGAAAGATTTAGTGTTAAGATTTGAAAGGAGAAATTATATGTGTGCCATAAGGCGGTTGAAAGCCTGACAGCTTTACTATATTGCATCTTATTTTTGAGATTTTTCGACAAGAAGTACAGGGTGTTCCAAAAAGAATCAACCTATTCTTGAGTTTCACGTGGTTGCCGTATGTGGCACCAGCTACAGTGGCTGAAATGCGGAACCGCATAACAGCAGCAGTGGATCTATAGAAATGTTCGCAAAAGTTTGGGACGAATTCCAAGGGGGCATATTGAGCTCCTATGATTTGTTATGTAAAAAACATGAAGATTAGCCCTGGAATAGGAAATTAATCTTAAGTGTACTATTTCTCATAATATATAAACATTTTAAATCGGATTATTCTTTTGGAAACGCCGTGTATTCACAACATGCCGATTTCCTAGTTCTCGAGGTGTCGTGTGGTGGTGCATGCACTTGCTGCTATTACAACGCAGCACCGCACCGCTGCACCAAAAGCAATGCTCAGACCACAGCGCCACTACGCGGAAAAACCCATGAAACTTAATCGGCATGTTGTGAATATGAAATAAGCTTATTACAGGCTCGCATTTCAAAATATTAGTTGAGTGGGTAAGCTGCATTCTGGGATGCTATACAAACAGTATGAATAAACTGGAAATATTATTTTCGTAATTCACTTCCGTATCCATGGATTGATCACATTTACTATTTGCCAAAGCTTGACAGATGGTTCAGCAGCATGTTTTACGTGTTATTGTACTTTGTGCTTCTCACGCACCAAGTTTTGTGTTGATGAATTCATATGAGGTGATACTTGCACACTAGAATACAGTTGAAGATGGTAGGATTATAATAAAAAACGAATTTGAATATGCTTACTACTTGAATATGCTAAATTATCTTTATGGATGTTTTCATGTGCCCTGCATCCACAAGATAAACAAAGTTTTGAATTTTTTTTAGAATAGGGCCTACTAATACAATTGCAACAATCGACACCTCAGAATTTAATCAATATACATTAAACAGATCAAAATAATAACTGTAATCATTCAAATTTGACTAGTTTGAAGAAAAAATACCAAGATCTTGAGTAGTTCAATATTATATCCAGCCTAGATCAGCCAATGGCCAGCACACTGCCAATCTGGTTTCAACGATTTATAAAGCCTTGAATGACATGTTGAAATACTAAACAGTTGTAATTTGAATTCTTGGAAGGTTCCACAAATTGGGGCAAACTTTAAATTCCCATGCAGATATTTTCTTACGAATTACTTGTCATATACATGGAGATTTTTTTTTCAGAGCAACTACAACTCTCATTTAATTCATTCTATTATAATTAAATTCTTGAGACAAAAAACGACAAAGAATGACATGGAACATTCAATTCCCACAGGCCTAACGACATCATTATTTTGCACGACGTTAGTAAATTAGAAAGGGAGAACAACTCGTGACTTGAATGTAGGTTTTCCCCCCAGGTTTGGAGGTGGTGATGCAAAAATTCTTTCCAATACTCTGCATACATGACCTTCGGCTTTTGTGCATTTTACTACCACTGATGTATACAATTATTCTTGTTTCATGGCTGGGTTTTGTCGTAAATGTCTCCATCCCATGAATACTTAATGCCATGCATTAACGTTTAAAAACGGATCTTCCTGTTCCTTCAGCTGCCATAGGGAGTTGGGCGCTGAATACACCAGTGTCTGGCAACAGTGCTTTGTGACGTCATTTTAGGGGTTTGCCCCACTTGCCCCACCCTCAGCGCAGCTTTTAACTTTTGTGCAATAACAATAGCTGCCATTGGAGGTGCCACACGTGAAAAGTTTTATCTCGCATATATCTGCTTTCAAATCCTCTTCTCGTTGCCCTCCACTCAAGGTAAACAATAGTTTGAGTTGTTTTCGCAATTATTGTTCAGATAAACATTTATTGTAATGTAGAAATGGTCAAATGGATATTAGAATATAAGCTATATAACTATGTATTCAAAAAGTTACCCTGGTTTTTCATGGAAAAATGCGTCAAGGCTAAATATAGTTATTTGAGAGTAAATTGTCCGTAGGCTGTATGTGGGCAGTCATTTTAGTCACAGGGCATTGTACACATGATGTGTCACGTGACTCATACTACATATTAGAAATCGTTGTTCGAACTTCAAAACCAGTGCTTACTAGTTTTTCTAGTGCATGGGTGTGAATTGTTTTCCCTTGAACTTTTACGTATGCAGATTTCACAATGGCATAACAGGTAAATCATTAGTGCTGCAACATGTATATGAATGAAAAAAGGTTTTTGTTAATGTAAATGGGGGGAAAAATGTATTTTGCAACTTTTTAAGGCCGTGTGATTCAAAATTTGTATTGTTGCCAAAGTTTTCGTTGCATAATAAAACGCTGTCCATTTTGCCCGCCCAATTCCTAAAAATACTTCACTCATTTCGTGCATTTTGTAATATGAGTAATAGCAAGTAATAGTTAATTGTTTGTATTGTTGCGACATATCATTTCCGGAATACGTATAAAATACAATAGAACATTCACTTAATATATAGTTATATGGTACTAATTAATTAACATGAGATTATTTTACTTTTCAAAAGTTTTCAGTTGTTTTTCTGTGCAAGTGGGCTATATATGTCCTTTGTGCTCTAGTTAAAATAAAAACTCATCTGTTTTGATTACTGTTTTATTTATGTATAACCCACTTTATAAGCAATATCGAAGTTTAACTGAATCGAAATTCAATCTTACAATATAAATTTCTTATAAATATTACTTGACACAATAAATTAAGAAATGCATTCAAGAGTTTTTCCGAAAGGTTTACTGAAATTTACATGCAATTGAACTATAATTAGGCAAGAAATGTCAGATGTAGACCTGGGTAAATAGTTAAAAGTTATAAATATAACAGCACTATTATTACTAGAATTATTTATTTTGTGATAAACAAATGATATGTATAGCCTAAAGCCTCCATAAATTAATGGTATATTTGTAGAGGATATATACTCTGCCGATTTTTAAATGCAATATTTACGAATATGAAATGAACATAAGTGGTTATAAATGCATAATCCTGATGAAGTCCCATGTTTGTTATTCAGATTCTTCTTTCGATTTACTTCATTTGAACAATTTGTTTTTAAGATATATTTTATAAAAAAAGCTCCAGTTATTGGAACTCCCGAAATACGTACTAATATTTGTTTGTGTTACACTGGAAATGTGAAAATTGCAAACTAATTACCGGAACTAACAAAGGAAAAACTTATCTCGAAAAAGCAGGTTTTACAACATCCGGTTTCTTGCTTTTTGCTTGCTACATGCAAAGTAAAAGCGGGGAAAGTAAAGTTTCGAAATACCCGACGTATAAAAAACAAAGAATGAACTTTTTGAAGGTCTAATGGCATCAAAACCGGTTGCTTGTTACTAATAATACTGTTTGGAAAGATAAAAATTGCACGAAGTTCTGGACTAAAATTCTGTGTATTAGCACATTCTAATAGGGACTTTCCCATTTCGAATATTCCAGTGGTTGTTATTGTATGAGAGTAAAGTTACAGTGTGCTAATCTTGGAAAATTTGCTCGGTCACCTCCGGATCTTGGAAAAATATTCGTTCAATCCGTCACACACAAGTGTTTGATGATTAACTTAGTAACAAGTTTGCTGACGCAAGCAAAATATTTTGTTTCAGCTATAGCATGTTTGTCAAAAAGTGTTCAAAGTCTTTGGAGTTTTGTATAAATACATCCTGTTAGGACGTCAGTAAATTTGCGAAGGAGCTAAACTGCAAATATACATCCCGGATATGACATTGTAGCTTTTTACACTTGGTGTACACTACTAAAACAGTGGTGCGTATTATTATTTCAGTCTTGCTGGCAGCAGGACATTTTGCAGAACAACAAATGGGCACTACATCGTTTTTATCCGCATTGCTGCTTCTGGTGGCCAGCAACAATGTCCATTATGGCACTTGCTCGTTACCTTCTGATAATTCCTATGGAATCAAGAATCGTCCGCAAGAAATATCCAGTGCAAATTCAGATTTTGCAATCCGTCTCACTACTGCTTTGGGAACTCCTGGACTGAAAAACACTTTCTTCTCACCATACAGCATCAGTTCAGCTATGGGCATGGTTTATGCAGGTGCAAGTGGCGGAACAGCAACTGAAATTGCTAATACCTTTAATTTTGGATCAAAAAATGATGTACAATTAGCTTACCAGGTATGTCATTTTTTAATTGGAATTATGTAGCATAGTTCCCGGATTTTGTGCGTAGTATGGTTTGTCTGGTTTGTCAGGTTTGTCAATGATTGTGCAGAAAGGTTAGATAAAAAATGCAGGAGAATTAAGCTTCAAAAGTGTTTGAATGCACAACAATGATCTAGGGAGACCGGATCTAGAAGGAAAAAGTTTTCTTCACATGTTTTTTCTTTAAAAAACCCAAACCACAAGGTTAACATAAAATTGCATATAATAATCCTAAAATTCCTTTACTAAAAGTATGCAAATGTGTATATGCAAAATGTGTAAACGTGTCCCACAGCCTTGGTAACACATAAGTATGTTTAAAAAACGAATTGTAATTTTGAACTTCTTGTTGACTTTTTTAATTTATTAAATTCTTAAAAGGTTTTCAAGTTGCATTCATGCAATTATTAAATATTTTGAATCCGAAGTTTTTGCACAATTGAGCTACAAAACATGCAATATTATAAAATAAAAGATTTAGAAGTGTTCATGACCCTAGTATTTATTACTTAGATGAAAATACTATGATGTTGTGCAATAGTATACAAGGAATGTTTCTGTTTATTAGAAATGTGATTAATGAAATTAATTACTATATGAAATGGTTAATGTGTGTATTTCTTGGTATATCAGACCATATACCTGGAAGTGAATATAGCTTCTGAAAAGGACGAAATTAGGGAACCATGCTATTATATTTTCTTGCACCTTGTGTTATTTGTCTTAAGTTCACTGTTGACATAACATTTTTTGCAGAAACACTACGATGCAATAAACGCTCATGGTAATGAGTATTCTCTGAGTACTGCCAATGGCTTGTTTGTGCAATCTGGTTTCAGTAAGTAAACAGGACGGCAAATTAATGCAATGAATGAGATTGTAATGTTTAAATTTCTCCCAAGCTTTACTTCAGTCTTACAAAGATGTCTTGAGCACCTATTTCCATGCAGCAGCCAAAGAGTTGGACTTTATTCAACAATCGGAACCTTCTAGACAAGAAATTAACAGCTGGGTGGAAAGCCAAACCCAAAATATGATAAAGGATTTGTTTAAGTCTGGAACAATTACATCAGGTTAGTATCTTACATAAATTATACAGAAATCATCTTGTGTTATTGAAATATATGAATTTCTATAGCACGTGATCTTTATTTAAATTTAACATGCAGGTTCTGTTTCAAATACTTTTTTTAGCATATTTGAACATCTTAAATTTGGGAATTCCTTGTAGTAATAGAAATTGCTTGAATATCTAGATCCTTAAAATGCACACTGTATTACAAGTTTGTTGCCATATTGTTGTGATATAGAATATAAAAATATAAATTTGCATTACAAACTCGTTTGACAACTGAATTATATTTTTCAACAGATACACGACTCGTCCTTGCAAATGCCATCTACTTCAAAGGTACTTGGAAAACGCTGTTTCCGGCTGCATCAACAAAAAGCGAGCCATTCAAAACCAGTGAAACGGATGTTGGATCCACTGTACCTATGATGAACGTAGTCTCTAAATTTAACATTAAACGTGACAGTGTTTTGGATGCTAAAGTTATACAGCTACCCTATTCAGGAAACGACCTGAGCATGTATGTAGTATTGATTAAATTATTTTTAAGAACATATGGGATTTATAAAACCTTATTTTTATTCACTAATATGTGATGTACTGCTATTTCAGGCTAATATTTTTACCAAACGAATATGATGGGCTGCCTAAATTGTTGAGTTCTCTCAAAGCAAGCCATTTCTCTACGGACGGGATGCGTGAAATAAAGGTTTGTAGCACTAAGATGGCGGACCTATAAATAAAATATATCATGCTTATGTATACAATAAAATGTGGTTTCTTATGACAGGTGAATGTTAAATTGCCAAGGTTCAAATTGGAGACTGAAATCAATCTGAAGGACGTTTTGCAGAGCATGGGCATCATTGATCTCTTCACTACTCGGTAAGTTGTCTTTTTCACATTGGCATATAACATTAATTGCGTGCGATTCTACACGGTTTTAATTAAACACATATATTCGCATGTCTTTAAAACGTTACATAATTCGCCTTCCTCCTCATCTCCAAATAACCATTAACTAAAAAAATAACTGGACATCTGTGCTTGCATGCTTCAGTGGCAAATTGAATTCAGGTTACTCTGAGTCTTACAAAAATGGTACTTTTCCAATGTTTATATCTTTCATTGTATGAAACATAACTTGACATACTCTTGGTTGTAACTGTTGGCTGGAATTTGTGAACATGTAGTGGAATTTTCAGCAAAGTTTTACGGAAATTGACTGCGCGAGTGGCATACGTGTAAAGATGGAACCTGTGATAATTCCATAAATATTAAAATTCCAATCTATAAAGACATGTCACATATGTAGTGACATCTTTGGAAATTTAAATACTCTAGAAAACAATTGTGAGCTTTTGTACATATCAGAGATGTTCATGTAGACCTATACGCATGAAATCTGCCGATGCAAGTAAATGAAATGAAACTTTTCACATACTTAACTGCATGTATGTCACAACTACCTGAAATTCCCGTAATTGTTTTAGTTGAAAGTTATACTTAAAAACCAGTAAATGTTTGAACAAGCATTTTCCAACGTTAACTGAAAGTATGCGCTGAATTTCACTGCGCTAGACTTGTCGCCGTGCAGCTTTCATGCTTGATAGGAAATTATCTCCTTCGATATGCTTAGGTAATTGTTTTTAACCGATTAGTTGTGGTGTTTGCGTGCCATGCGAATTGCTGTAACATTTTGCGATTTTTATCGGTCTGCGAGATATACGTACGTATGCTGCACATCGCTATATAACCCGAACACCGTGCAGTGTTCTCGCGAGCAATTATAACTACTTAGTTCCTATGAGGCAATGGAAATATGGGGTTACTTGAAGAAATTATAAACTCTGCAGTGCCGACTTTCGCGTATCTGAGGACCGGAAATTGAAAGTGGACACCGCGGTCCATAAAGCTATCTTGGAAGTAGATGAAAAAGGAACAACTGCAGCCGCTGCAACTGGTTTCGGAATGGTGGCTTACTCATTGATTGACTTTGAAGAAACAATGGATTTCCATGCTGATCATCCATTTGCCTGTGCCATCATCCACCATGCTACAAACGCTGTGCTCTTTTTTGGAGTCTACGCTACACCAGATACTTCACAAATTGCGTATACCGGTCCCACCCAGCAACGCCCAAATGTCCAGCAAAAATTACGACCTCAAGTACCTGTATGGCCATCCACTAGTTTCACCACACCGGGTTATCCAGTTGAAACCACTAATGTAGTGACAACATGCGCCTGTATTCCCAAAATTTATTTCCGGAAATGTTTCTGCGAAGTGGGGCCTGCTGCAGCATCAACACCAACATCTGCGCAGCGAACCTCGCAAAACGTTAGGTCCAATACCCCCCCTAGGCCTGCTACTACCCAAACTTTTTATAATGGCCAGCAAACACCTTGGAAATACGAGCAGCAACCTGAAATATTGCCATGGTATCGATTTATGATGCAAATTGGCAAGTAAATGTATAGGCAGTTGCATGGCCACATTTTTTATTTGAGGAACCAAATTTCACTAATTAACAATACAAGTGTATATAGTACAATTTATTACTTACTATTCGTACAGATGTGCATTTTATATTGCGGATGATACCTATACTTGGAATGTATTTCTGGGTGGTTTATTTTAGCAATGACAATTGTACAGTTCATATTCGAGTAGCAATGTGCACTGTTATAGACTGGTGCAATTTATCGTATGGTGTAATTTCACCAAAGTTATCTTTTTATATTTCCCGTTTTTACTGCTTGTGTTAACCTGCCATACATTTCTATATTACTGGGAAACGGATGAGATTTAAAATATGATATTGTAAAAAAAGACGATGACTGCCTTCGAATTCAGTTTTCTGTAATCGCTTTAATGTTTTTCGTGTTTTTGTCGAGACCCAATGGATAGATCCTGTACCTGTCTACAAACATTTAACTGTTTAGTTCTGCATCACAATTGTAATCCATGTGCACGTGTTCATGAAAACAGAACTACTTGTTGTGAAATTGTATAAATAAATAAATACAACAACAAAATGACAATTATAGACAGACTGCAAGTTATTTTTGAATATATGCACGACAATTTTTCTTTTATTGGGAGTATATACCAGGTTTTTAACAACCTAAACGTTGATCTTTTCATCGTTTTCATCTGACATTTCTTAACCAATATGTTTTCTGTCGAGTGGCATGCTCATTTCTTCAGCTTTGTGTACGTAACCACGCGACGAGCTTTCATGCAAGAGCATGCACTTTGCCATTTTGCAACCTTCCTCGGAGTACATTGCTTTTTACTGATCCTGCTACAGAGCTGACCTATCTGGAATAAGAGTGCAAAGAGATTTGATGATTTCCGAGGCTGTTCACAAGGCCCGCGTTGAAGTGGATGAAGAAGGAACGGAAGCCGCTGCGGCAACCGGCTTCGGAGCGGTTGCGTTTTCCAGCATATCAGTTCCCCAAATTGAACTGTTTCACGCAAACCATCCTTTCTTCTTCCTCATAAGACATGAAGCAACAAAATTAGTACTTTTTTACGGCATCGTTACAGACCCGGCAAATTGATGTGCCTGGTTACGCGTGCTGTGCGGTTCATGGGATAATGCTTTTTCAGAAATTGCATTTTTTATACTTATGTTGTAATCAAGCTGCGAAATAAATGCTATGCTTGCACATTTGTCTAATGTAGTATTATTACATATTGGGGATGAGGAGGTTTAAGCAATTGCTGCTATCCTGCATTGTATCCCTTGACCAGAACACCATTGATTGCAGTAATGAGCATTCTCGGCCTACTTATATTATTGTCCTTTGGTGATGTCATGTTCTTGATCTGCTGTCTCTGCACTTTGTATTGCTGTTTATTTGTATGGCAATGCCCAGTGGCCCTTTTCCTTTGCTCAAGCTTGAGAAAGCGAGATAGCATGAAGTTCAATGTCAAGTATATACATACGTTGCCAGTCTCATGTTTGGCATTGACAGACTGAACCTTATGTACACAATCTATTTTGTGATTATTTCTTGATGTTTGCTATATATGTTCATTTAGTGCCGATTTGTCCGATATGGATGCTTGCGATGGCCTGATGGTGACCAATGCCCGGCACAAGGCGGTCATCGAAGTAGATGAAGATGGCACTGTAGCTTCTGGTCTAACTGCCACTGTCATTTCCAACAGGACTCCCTTTTCCTTATCCGTTTTCACCGCTGATCACCCATTTGCTTTTGTTATTGAAGACACTCGACAGAACTTGCTACTGTTCTTCGGAGTATTTACAGGAAATGATGAACCCCATAAGAACGAACCCCATTATGATGAAACCCATCAGCATGAACTCCATAAGGATGTACCCCTTCAGGTTGAACCCCATAAGGATGAACGAGTTTATTGGCCGTAGAGAATCATATGAAAATATGAACTTTAAAATGAAAAAAATACTACATGTATAATTAATTATCTCTCCATATATACGTACTATTGTAAAGTCTGTTTCACTGCTGGACACTTATGCAGCTCTGGCATACTATACTATGATCAAGCACAAGAATCGACTAAAACGGGTGGTTGGGGTGGGTTATTGGGGTGGTGAAAGTGCCCTT
>JAQFZQ010000253.1:0-39856 GCA_034696005.1 Glomeris marginata | reverse complement strand
GCACAAACGAGTGAAATGTGTCGAAAACAGAGACGGAACGCTCGCACTTAGCAATAACAAGATGGGCGGCCATTGTGGTTCCCGAAATTGATTGGTTCGTTCGGGGACGATATCGATACGAATCGATATCCATATCGATTACCGTTCGAATTCGCGCTTTCCGAACGGGACGATTCAACTCCTGCTATTGATTTTTGTTTATAATTTCGTTTTTCTTGTCTTCTACGTTATTTGCGATGTAATTTATACTCAATTGAAGGTTTTGCGTTACGATATTTTCATTTAAAATGCAATATTTGATTTTTAAAAATTAGAATTTAGTCAAGGGTGGGCTATCGTCTGGCGACTAAACGTCTCATAACAATTTTAAATACATTATGCAAAATAGACCGAACTGTTATATTTATGTGGAACCAAGGGAATTAACACTTTCAATTACTTTCCCATCATTTAAAATATTTTCTATTAAATTATATAATTATGTCCATTATACTTTATATAACAATGTCATTGAAAATGAATATAGCAGAAATATATAATGGAAATGATGCATACAATTGACATTCGGACAATTTATTTACAAAGTAAGCGATGAAAAGACTGTTAAAGAAGTACAATTCAGTGCTGTGATACGCTATCCAATTAACATGTTTAAAATTGACAATAAAACAAGAATTGGAAATCTTGTTGAATTTCTAGATTATTTCCTCGTCTTTACATATACCGTGGAATACATATATATATCTGACAATGTTGATACACTAAATCTCTGTTGGCCCCGCACCAAAGTCATTCAAGACCATGATCATTTCACGTTTTAGGAATAAAGCCTTCGAGGACATGCGATCACAAAGTTTGGAGAAAACCCAAACATCACTGAAAGTACATCGTAATAATTTACGACATACAATACTGGCAATTCCTACAAGGATAATTCATAATACAGTACAATTTGTGTATTATACGTTCGTCAAACAGCAGGAGAATCCACTTACACCGATATACCATAGAAATTTCCCATATTGCGGACAATACTGGAATCCAATTTCACCATATATAAAAATACCTGATGTATTATTTACACGTAGATATTCTCATTGTAAATTTATAAATGTGACAGTAATCGTTTTTTTAAAGAATTTCACATTATGAAATTTGGCTTCCGAGTAAAGTTGCGTACGTATTGTACCACCTACTGCAAAGTATGCAAAAGCTTCCTTTTCTGCTGGAAATAAGCATCCAGTCTAGTCAAGGAGTAATCCTAATGGAGTTAACAGAAATAGCATTCAGAACAAAATCAAAAATTCTCATTTCACAAATGCCATTCTCACCCAGTAACCAAACTCGATTTCTGTCGATTGCCCGTTCACAATGCCCCAAAGCGACCAGAAAAAATGCGACACCATAGTGAAGGTGGCCACTTCCTTCAGGATAGCTTCCTCAAGTGCTCTTCCTTTGGTTGGTAGAGATTCTCCAGTGATGCGCAACAGGAAGTCTTCGGGAAGCCGGCTCACGTACAGCCGAATAAAATGCAGCTGAAAGAGTCCATACAAAACGTTAAACTTTCATAATCTGTCCGCAAAATACATACAACAATCATGTCTATAGGAATACCTGTTGTTCCCTGGTTGGATAATCCTTTAGGTCCACGTAGAAATACGGCGGCGAAGGATTGGTGTAGTTATAGCACCACTCGCAGAAATGGTTAGCCAAGTCAAAACCACTACAATTTAAAACTTATCATTATATCTTTACATACAAATTAATCATGTGTACTACTACTAGCATGACTTTCGAAAAACAAAATGTAGTAATAATATTCCAACACTAAATTACCGATAATTATAGCTGCAGTATTCAAAATCAATAAAGGTGAGCCTGTCTTCACTGAGAGGAGTGTTGTCGGATATGAGGATGTTCCCTGTAAAATGTTCTGTTCATTGTAATGTCTATATTTTTCTAAGTAATATCATAGGTCTGTCTATAAACTTTTGAAGTTCCACAATCACCTTCCTGCAAGTCGTTGTGCGAAAAAACCACTGGCGAGTTGCACTTTCTTATCACAGTCCTGCAAAGAAAAAAAAGTCACATTTAATGATTTTACAAATTAAATGAAACATTACCATGGAAAACCATATTCAATAACCTCTACCAATACTAACATCAACCACTCGTACTCTTTCTCCAAGTTGTAAGCGATCAACTTTTTCACTTTGGGCACATCTTCTTTGCTTTTGCCAATCAAATTGACGTTCTTTCGAATAAACTGCAGCCACCTGCACACAAAATATTCATCATCATCATCAATCTCTTATAATATACCAAGAGTAGACAATACACAACAATCCAAAATGGACAACTTTACCTTGTCATGGTCTCTGGCAACCATGTTGGTTCCTTGATGATAGGCACCTGCATGGTATGTATCTTGGCAAGTCTTTCCGCGATCAATCCCGACAGGTCTGAATCCGACAACTCGGCTGTTGTCATTGCTCTTGCCTGAAAACCACACAAAATCCTATTAGAATCAACCCATAATTCAACATCTACTCGTTTAGAACAAGGTTTATAACTTCAATACCGGAATGAACTCTTCGATGCGGCCTCCGGGAAAGACACCGTACAGCTGCGGTCCGAGGCAGTGGGCCGAGAGCTGCATGAAGATGACACTTTGAGTGATGACCGCACCAACAGCATCATCGTGGGATTGTCCGTAGATTCTCAAAAGCACGTGACGAGGTTCAACGTCCTGAGGTGCCACTGAACTGGGCAAGGCGCAAAAGTATAGCAGGTTACTCAGTCCACCACTGTCAAAAAAAATGCAAATTACCAAAATAAGTTTATATATCACATCACTATATACATCAAGATACACCTATATACCAAGCCTGGCAATGTCATAAACGATGAAAATAACACCAAAAGCCATCATGCAGTTGCTTGGATTCTTGATGCAAGACAATAAATATATGTTTGCAGCGTTGTATTATATTACATATAGCAGTAGTAAAATTGGCATTGAAATATAAAAAATAATGAAACGGTGGAAAATATAACAGTGGAAACTTTCCAAAAAATCTCATCTACTGTCATTTATCCAATTGATGTTAATTGAACAATTTCTTCTTGCACAATTACAGCAATTACAGCTACAATAGCGGGCAATTACATGAACTTGGTGCCAAAAGTTAACACCCAATATGCAATTTTGCTGCTATTATAGTGACTGGAAACTTGGAAGCAGGAAGCTGCAAGCAAAAGCAACACAATGGAATTTAATGATGCAAATGAAATAAATATGTCATTCATATAATGGCCATTCACATTCACTTGAATCCATGTCTCAAGGACATATATATGTATATGTACAAACATCATGCTGTTCTGGATTTCACTATATGTAGCAACATGCTTAACTAACTAGTGTGTATTACTACTATATACAGATAATTATAACCTCTGGTTGCTTTTACCTGCATTCAACAGGATTAGTAAAGTGTTCGGTTACTCTCACGCAGCACGGCATTGTGGGATAAAACACATAAGCGTGCCTAAAGAAATCATATACCTAAGAAAAAACTACAAACACAAATCCAAAACCAATCCACTATACACAAAAAAACTACATTTCACACAAATCTCATTTATCTATCTAGATATAAGACCATAAGACAATCACGTGTTCTTGTTTACTACGCAAACAAGGAGTTTTCCAACTTGTTTTCAACGTAAAGAATCCAAGTGTAGTGTGCTACTATGCCAAACTATAATCGCAGCAAAAAAAAACATCCTTGGAATCGGCTGCCAGGCTAAATAAAAACTATGCGATGACGTCACGCACAGATTTTTTCGCTTTCAGTGTCATACAGGGAAAATGAACCGCAGGGGGAACTTTTGGCACAGATTACAATAGCAATGCTGACACAGTGAACTTTGATTGTGTCTTTCTATGACAGACAACCTTCACTGGTCATTTGCCAATGATTTCAACCAACCTTGCATTTAAGTTGGCCAATATATAAATTGATCTAATCAATACACTTTTGAACGGTAATTAATCGCTCCGAAGATTTTATCAATTATTTATCACAAACATTACCTGATAACTTCCCAAAATACTCATGGTAATACAGTATTAATTGGATATTAACATTTCAGAATAAACAGTTATAAATACTAAAATGAGATAAATTAGAAGAAATTGCTTAGTGATGTTCAGTCAGGTGCTGGAAAACAATGTTTCCATTCGAAGTTGTATTATTTTACACAATTTTACTATATTTTGAGGGATTTATAGCAATTTTATTTGCAATTATCTCAAAGCAAAATTAACATTAATTAATGTTTTGTATTATCTGTTAATTCAATTTATTTAAATAAACCATTATCTTTATTTTTGCATTTATTAACCAACCTGAACTGCTACTTGAATACGTTTTAATGTTATTTATTTGATAGAAATGTATAGATTTGTTAACTAATATTAAATTTCAACTAGATATAATATATTTATATTAAAAGAAGGCACTGATTCAATCATGCAGTCTATTAATAAAAACTTATTTTCGCAAAGGGATTAGATGGACATTGACCAGTAGAGTTTCAACCACTTTGCAACAGAATATCTGGAGATGTGTGACCTTTGAACTGTAACATACCATCAGACAATAATTGCATCACACCGGTTGTTATTTGCATGCGTTTAAATACAGCAGAATGAAATATCGGAAATTACTGAAATTCGGTGAAAAATAATAATATAGGCACTGAAATAATGGTACAAACCTGAATCGTTTGACGATGATATCGGAACAGGAGAGATTTTTCCAAGCTCCACTCAAAAATTGCTGGCAGAGACGCAGCGCCTTCTGCTTCATTTCTGGATCGCAATTCGACATACCCTGTCAAAATTTGTACACAATCTCAGTCAAATCAGACGTCAAAAGCATGAAAATATCACACTTGAAGATAACAGTCAGCAGCCGACGGTTGTCGAACTCCAAATAGGACGTCAAAAGAACGAATTCAGCCCGCGGTCAGCTCAAGTTTTTAGGAAACAAGATCGCAAGTTTCGGCGTACATCCGCTAGATGGCGCCACAACCGCCCATTATGGACAGCGCAATTATGCGATGAATGCGGCAAAGGAAAATTCCACTGGCGGGTTAATAATAAAAACATCGACGAATTTAAACGAGTACAAAGACCCGGATTTAGCTATACTTAATGTTATAATATAGAAGTTTTCATTGCATCTTGTGCCGGAAAGTAGATTTACTGTTGTTAAAAACAAGGAATGTAAATAAATAACGAATGATTAGAACGAGGGGAAAAAAACGGGTTTTGCGCGCTACATTCGAATCGGAATTTGGAATTGTCGAACATTCCAAACCAAACCGTCAATTTCAAATCGTACAAAACCAAAAATAAATTCATACACGAATAATAAAAAGACTTAATATTTGTCTTACCGCTGTGATTCCGTCGGCTGAAGTTTGGAGGTTATGGTTATTTCTCAATTGAGATGATCCCTTTATGCAGTCGCAGGTTAGGTCGCCGTTATTGGCCATCTTGCTTTAACGTCCGTTCGGGGCTAAAAACACACGGCAAATAGCAGTTTGCTATTACAACAATGGCCAGGATTTGCGTAATCGGTTTCAAAATACAGTGATGGGATGTTCGTGTAATCAGACACGTTTTTTGCTGACCTATTCAGGGGTCGAATTGCACGATCAAACACGTTTGCTCACCTGTTTATAGGGGTCAAAAGTTGCAACGAAAAACGCGGATGATTCGGCACGCAACACGAGCGTGACAAAATGGCGGCGGAATGAAACAATTCGAAAATTGGAATGAAAACGTTCTGTTTTCCGTACAATCGTGATGTGCCACGTCATTCGCATGTGAACATAATAAAGCACTGCAACCGGTTCCACTCGACTGCTTTCTTTATTTCACAGCCAATAACTACCTTTGCCAAACAATTTAATAATCGGAAACTGTTTTGCGAAACACCTATTTTTAAATTACATACGGTTTAATTTCCTCTTCTTTTTGGGAATAAACACAATCGAGCGCACTTTTTACTATTCAACCGCCGTTTTTCCTTAATAATCCACGTGATACAGTATATATTTTATATGTAAAACATGTTTATCAAAAACTTTAAAATGCCGACTCCTAAAAATTCAACATAGCTAACATTGTCAGACGGTTTTTAGGCCTATTTCAAAAAGGCTTAGCAATTAACTAAGCTATCTACAAAATGGCCGCCAATGACCGTTTTTATAATGTAGCAATTTTGTTTTTTGGATCTGTCACAAAAGATTCTATCCATATAAATAGGCTACACATTACAATACAAATGTGAAATTGAAATTAATAAAAACTGGATATTGCACTTTTATTGTTTAATCAATAATGATCCTTAAAGGCAATTACACATATATTGACAAGCACAGATTAGCCATATTATATAGTAGTATTATTAATGATTATCTTTTAAGTAGGTATAGCTATTACGGTAACAAATAATCACAGCGCATCATCGCATTGGACTTGTCGTTAAATAACAACTTTTACGTGACTATACCAATTAATTAACATTCAACATCACTACCAACCAACTATTTTCACTCGTTACAAGCGAGCAATATGCAATTACAATCAGTATCTTGCTTTAAATGCATAGTTTCAACTTTTCGGAGGGCATCAGCAACAGTAACGTATAACACCGAACTGCATTTCACTTCTCTCGCATCAAAAACCAAAATTCCAAAACTTTTCCTTCTGCAAATTCCACATTAAACAATTCCACAAATGTAATGTTTTCTTCCAAAATGTAATATTACACAATAGCAATTTACGCTCAGCTACTCTACATTTATTAACTAATCAATTAATGTTAAAAAAAATAAAAAATATAATTTTGAAACTAACTTTGGGTATTTAACATTTTAGAATGACTACTATTTTACTGTGAGTAATATTTGTGAATGCAATATAAAAATTTTCCCTCCTACAAATTAACAAATTTCATATCTAGCAAATAATTAAAGTTTGTTGTTTTATTTTTAATAATTACTCCTATATTTTTGGACTTGCAGCATATTGGTCCACAATACACCAAACGTACCAACAAATTATATTTGTAACGTATCACTATATTTTTGGCCTCCATGTTTTACAATGGATAGAATGGATCTACGTAGAATTGCCTAATATAGACTATTTCCATTTTGGGAACTATGTACTACATTAATTCCAAATTTCCACTCACTTTTAAATCTACAATTTTGCCAATCTAAAATTTAAACACTACCCTGTTCGCGAATTAGTAAACTGTTTGTTGGTAAAGAGGACGGCTCGGATGGATATGTCATAGCAATTAGGCCTATGTGTAACTTCAAATTCCACTTATTATACACAAAAGAAATAACGAATTACTAGTACTGTCCACTACAAACACTGTTCTTTGCAGATAGCACGTTTAAAGCAAACAGCGTATATCGCGCACGTAGATAAAATAGCACAAAATTCACTATACGTTGCGTACCATTGCAGCTTAAATAGTATTGTATGTTGCGATTGTAAAAAATATCCCCTCAATCATGTAAAAAGTGAACCTGTTTTGAGCTAACCGCAAAAATAACTCGTGTGTAGGATTGCGTTCAAACAAGCAACGCGTGTTGACATGGAATCCCCCACGGCTCGCACATCTTCATCGCTGCACGTGTAACTAACCAAATTGTCTTTACCAGTGTTGAAGTAAGCATAATCACATTCACTTTAGAAGGGCTTTGATTTCATCTTTCTCCGCTGCGTCCAAGTAACTGGTCCCTTCTGGAGTTGTACCCTGCTTTGAAGCACCCTGAAAAACAAAAATCCAAGCGTTTCAATTATGTTTAATCTAACTTTAGTGCTTTAAATCCCATATCTAGAAAAGTTTTCATGCACATCATTGCATAAATATATCTTTAGTAGAACCAAGGGTAGAACAATGGAGACTGCCACATTATTAATTTGATTATATGACAAAATAGTATTAAATGTTAATGATTACAATTTCTTTCTGTATTGGATTTCAATGTCAAAATTATTATACATGTGTTAATTAAATATTGAAATTGGAGCAAATAAAATAAAGTGCTACATTAACAACTATTATAACATGTTTTCACTAGTTCACTGCCAATAATCTTGGATAAATATAACAATTCCCTCTTGGTGAAGTACTAGTATCTAAAAAGACAGTTCATATATTAGATAAGGTTTGATAACTCAATAAACCACACCTAGTAAAATATAATAAATAGTTTGCTGAAATATTGAGAAAAAAGGGGGAAAATATGGGTTAAATAGATCTTGGAATATATGAACAAACCTTGTCAATCATGAGTTTGACACAGTGTGTATGTCCTTCCCAAATAGCTGCCAACAAAGCACTGATGCCATGTTTGTCCCTTGCCTGCATGTATAATAAGGAACCAACCATTAAATTCCAACACTGCTAATTCGTGTTGGGAACAATAAAAAAACAGGACCAAACCCACATTCAAATCTGCTCCTTTGTCAATCAGGTATTGTATGACTTCCTTCTGGCCATAATCAGCAGCATAGTGGATGGGAGGCCGCCCATCAATTTCCTCATTCACATTCAAGCCCTGCAATTTCATCAACAAAAATACAATGCCTTAATAAACAACATACATATTCGCTCGTAAATTGCACAAGGGCTTTACATAAGAATAGTGTCAGATAGAGAACATGAATTATTCATACTGGGCATTAAGATATACACCAAAGTCTCGCGGCAAGAAAAAGTGAACATATTCCAAACAAAATGGCTTCCTCACCTTCTTTTCGACAAATTCACGAACTTGGTCTAGGTCACCATTCTTTAAACTCCACACAAAGTCACTCATCTTATTAATAGTATTGTATTCTGACAACGCCGGTACACAGCAAACTTGCAACTGTCGAAACGCAACACGATGTCCGCAAAATTCCAACGTCGACCGGATGTGTGCGGTTGGTTCGATTTCCGCCGACAGATGTCGCCTGCGCACAGCGTCATTGCACATCACGTGTCAATCCGCTTTCCTTGCAGTTCCCGTTTCAGGATTTTATTTAGCATGCCTTAATAAGCATTAAAACATTAATACTTTTACCGCGATATTTACATTGTCCACATTTTATCCAAAACAGTTTTGGTCCCATCAAATTCGGATATAATTCAACGAAGCTGCGCATCAAGTTCACTAAATAATGACAATTCACTCATCAAAATGTGAATAACCAAGCCCAGCCCCTGCTAAGATTTTAGCGAATCCAGTAGAATCCTAAATAAAGTTACGAGCTTTCATACCAGGAGTTACTTCAAAACTTTCTTTGCAACTTTTGCATGAATAGAAAGAACATTATGCAAAGTGAATTCATTGATACACATTTTAATGTATTTCGCAACACCATCATTTTATACCTAGATTAGCATTGGTCTATGAATATCACTACTGCAAATAATCTCCAGATAATCCAGGCAATAGACACCTTTTAATTACCAACAGACCAAATTACAGCATTTAGCGGTAGGACTTCTGGTAACGAGCACGAGCACCAGGGCCACCAAACTTCTTGGCCTCACAACGTCTTGGATCGGCTACAAGAAGTGCCCTGTCGTATTGAATCAAGATGTCTTTGATTTCCTTCTTTGATGCCTCATCAACATCTACACAAAATAACAAATAACCACTTCCATCAGTTAACTACTTCTACCTTTTCGATATTACAAAATCCATGCATGAAATAAACTTACATTTTTGGTAGTAGGCAACCAAAGATTTGGAAATGGCTTGTCGAATGGCTAAATGTAAAAAATCGCAGTTATTATTATTAAATAATAAAAAAAAATGCATTTGTTATGTAGTGCTGCATTGTTTATAAAATACCGTAAATCTGAGACACACGACCACCTCCCTTCACACGGACTCTGATATCAACACCAGCGAATCTTTCTTTTCCCAACAACAATACAGGCTCCAACAGCTGAAAGACAATGCAATCATGTTATTATTAGCATTTAAAAAGTAGTAGGAAATGAGAATAAAGTGAAGCACCTTGTATTTTAGAACTTGGGGTTCGACGAGTTCCAAAGGACGGCCATTAACTTTGAGCAATCCCTTTCCTCTTTTGCAGTACGCTACAGCTGTCGCGGTTTTCTATATTAAAAAACGGACATGTATTTCACGCGAGCAAAATTAAAATGGCAAACACGTGTGGCCCACGGTCATACTTTTCGGCCGAAAACTTGCACAGCTTGCGGTGGTTCCTTCTTCTTTGTCGGCTTTTTAGTCTCACCTCCTTCTACGGCGGTTGCAGTTGCTGCAGCTGCTACAACGCTTGCAGTTGCCCTGAAATCCGTCCAAAACGAATTAATATATATTAATCCATAAACACAAAAATGTCAGCGTCAACTTACATCGTGCACGTTAGTCCTAAACCAGAATCCCAAAGAAAGAGCTAAAAACAAGTATATGCAACTTCGATTCCAGCGGTGAAATATCTTCCCCGATACCTGATTCGCCCGATGCATTCCCGTGAACGTTACCAACCTACCAGAATTCGGCAAATTTACCAAGCCTTCCAAAGCCATCGTACGATTGGCTGCAAGCGAAATCTACGGGTCCGCCAAAACTACTTTCAGGGTACAGGCCACGTAAATGATAAAAGATGATATGAAAAAATGCAAATTAGATGGCGAATAAATTATAGTGTTATGTATCATGAAAATGAGTATTTAATACGCTCATAGCCATGATTGTTTCTTTATATTTTTGTAATGGCGAATACGTAAAATAAATAAAAAATAAAATAAAATCACATATTAGTGTTGCCCAGAATCTGGAGCTCCCAGCAAAAGCCCGCCAAAATCTCTTCGCAGTTTGTAAAACAATAATAACATACTTAGTTAAATTAATAATGGGATTTGAAAAAGTGTCAGTGATGGTTGGGACGGAAGGTGAAAGCGGAATTCAGATGAAGTATAGCAAAATAAGAATTCTAGAGTATAGTTCCTATTAATTCATGGTGTAAAATGTATAAGTTTTTTTTTTTTAAATAGGAAGCATGACGAATATCAATATTTGGATTTGATTAAACACATTTTAGAGAATGGAAAACGTAAAGATGACCGCACGGGAACTGGAACATTGTCTGTTTTTGGCACACAGTGCAGATTTAACTTACGTGAAGGTGTTATAATTAAATCACATCATATTATCAATATAATAAAAAACCATATTAATATAAACTCACTACAATTTTTGCAGCTTTTCCACTTCTTACAACAAAGACCGTGTTCTGGCGAGGAATTGTCGAAGAACTGTTATGGTTCATCAGAGGAGGTACAAACAACAAGGACCTGGCTGATAAAGGCATACATATATGGAGTGGCAACAGTTCCAGAGAATTCCTTGACAAACAGGGATTGAGTCACAGGGAAGAAGGTATAACGCCATATATAAATACATTACATCTGGTCAAGTATGTACTTTTGGGTTGACAAATGACATTTTAACAGGTGATCTTGGGCCAATTTATGGCTTCCAGTGGCGTCATTTTGGTGCAGAGTATGTAGACATGCACACTGACTACTCCAACAAAGGATACGATCAACTTGCCGAAGTGATTCAAAAAATCAAAACTAACCCAGACGATCGCAGGATTTTAATGTCGGCATGGAACCCTGTTGGTTGGTATTCATTGTGTTCACTTACTTTTTTAGTATTGTTTATGACCATCTGCCCATTTTCCAGATCTGCCTAAAATGGCATTGCCACCGTGTCACATCTTGGTTCAGTTTTACGTCTCGGACAATGAACTGAGTTGTCAACTTTACCAACGATCAGCTGACATGGGCCTTGGTGTTCCATTCAACATTGCCAGCTACTCTCTTCTCACGTATATGATAGCAGCAGTGACTGGACTAAAGGTAATGAACCAATCAATTATCCTGGCAAAGGATGCGAGGCTAGAAATTTACAACAAATTATTATTATTGCAGCCTGGCGATTTTATACACACATGTGGCGATGCACACATTTATCTCAATCACGTTGATGCTGTAAAAGAACAGGTAATAAAATTGATTAAAAACAAAGAGTTTACATAACTGAATGCTATTTGTGTAGGTCACAAGGGTCCCGAGGGAGTTTCCCAAGTTGGTCATCAAAAGACAAGTTCAGAATATTGAAGATTTCACTGCGGCTGATTTTGAACTTCAGGGATATAATCCTCACCCAGCCATTAAAATGCCAATGTCAGTTTAATCTCATGTTATATTGAAAAGTAATTATAATTTAGATATGGCATCCAACTGTTGCAATGCCGTTTTTTAAAAAATTGGGTAAAGTATTTTATATTTTATGTAATATTGCATTGTATTAAAAAATAAAAATGTATTATTGATCAATGACAATTTGGACCTAAATTTATCGTCCTAAAAGGAAAATGAAACCTTGTACTGCTATATTACATAAATTCTCTTTATTACACAATTTAATCTCGTCTTATACTGTACTTGACAAGAAAGAGGCGATTTAATTGCGCTACTTTATGTTAAACCACAAATACGAAAATTATAAATTGTCGCGCTTGTATTGTAAGGTAATAATAATAGTCAATTGTTATGAACCAAAAAAATAGCATCACTTTACAATTATTTTTTTTTGAGAAAAAAAATTGATAACTATATCGCTTCGGACATTCCATTTGCAATCTTCTCTTTACAAATCTGCAATGGCCAAAAATGTTTTCCAATCTGTTTTAGGCTATGAATCTCAAGTCGATACACAAATTTTACTTTCAAATAAAATGCCTCATTATAGGAACATTGCAAATCTATTCGTCTACGAGAACTTTTTTAAAACCGACTTCGAGACCTTGGCTTATTTTACATTACCATTTCATTCGAGATATTTGTCGTCACATAGTTTGAAGATAGCAGGTACAGGAGAATCGGTACAGTTTTCATCTTGTCTCACATCACTCACTTCGATAGCCGATGGATCCACGCCATCAGAACTCCTCACGGTGTTCGAATCGATAATTTCTGCCAGCGTATACAATCAATAATTAGCATTACATTTGAAAAAATGCATCTTTTTTCACTCATGATATCCATTCAACTACCTCCTCGCTTGACATGATTGAACGCGAAAGGGTTGGATGGAACAAAGGCCGTCATTCTCGGGGGAGATCCAAGCTGATTAAACTGCGACATCTGCTGCGTAAGCCCCAAGAGCCCTCCTTCGGCCACCGTCACAATCACCCAAATCACTTCTGCAATAACATGTAACTGTATTAGACATTCATCCGCACCGAAATGCAGGACATCGCGGCGCGATCACCTCCGAAGAACTTCCCGATGCTCGTACACATCCTCCACTGGCCTTGATAGATGCCGGTCTTCTCCGGACTGATCATCTCCACGCTTAGGTCCGCCATCTCCCCTGGTGCCAGCACACCTATGGGGATCTTTTCCTGAGGACCTAGTCTGTCACCGAGGGTGAATTTCAGGATACATCCAGGCGGCCAAGACTCCTCCCCTTCAATTACAATTAAAAAACGCGTTAAATATGTGTAAATTAATGGACATTTGTTTCCAATATAAACAGAACAATTAGTAGAATCATGGAGGTCAGTGTGGCAAAACAATTAGCATTATTACCCGAATTGACGACTCGCCAAGTTTTCACAAATTTTGTGTTCGGCGGCACTGATTCGCCTTCTCCTATCGTCACATCTTTCACAAACGTCATACATGGCAATTTCTCTTTTGGCGATTCGCAGTCGAAGTAAGAGCAAGCTGCTGCTTGTAAATTCCTGTAAAACATGACAAAAACTTGGATTACTATGGTTTCATGTTGAGTTAAACACAAGGATACCACTTATTCCACTATTTTAATCGTATTATAAACCATGATTCAGTTATCTACATCATCATTTCTATTATTACAGGGTTGCCACTAACTATTTCTTTGAATATATATTCACAATGTTAAAAATAACAAAAATACAAAATACAACAATTTTTCAATCACAAATTCTCTTCAATTAATTTTTCTGAAAGTAGCCCTGATTTATCATCCAATTTCCAGATTCTTCCAATGTGAGTGGCAACCTTGCTTCTGAAAACAGAAATAAATTACTAGTATTTTGGTGGGTCAGATAATGGCAACAACTTCTTGACAATTTCTCAGAAAGATATAACCAGACCTACTTATTCACAGTCAGTCAACTTTTAACGCGGATTTAGGCCAAGAGTTGGGACAATATTTCGCGTTTGAACGATAGTTGGCAACCAATTTGTGATTACCAGTTGTTCATATCGAGGAAGAATGCGCATCCATCTGCGTTTAGCTGGTTTCCAATCAACTTCTGTAGTTGGGAGATGAGAACTTCGCGATCAGTCGTCCCCATGCAACTGAACTGCTGCAAAAGGTTCTGGTCAAAGTCGCTGTCCACGTCCATCGCCGATTACGTCGTTGTCACAGCCGCATTTAAGCCCCACAAAATTGCCTTCAAAACCGAGACCAAATATCTCTCTAGCTGCACCTCTATCGCAACAACGTCAAGGCCCCAATCAACTGGTACCGTTCTTCGTTTTTGGCCTCGCAAAACTGCCGATCGATGCTGCGGTCACGTGATGACGTAACGGCCGCCGAACAACGACGACGCTCCTACTTGTAGAGTTCAAACGCCCTTGGCTTGGTTTCGTTATCATGGAATGACGCACTCCATGACGCCAACGTGACGCCAGTCAGCCGGCACACAGTTGGGGGTTGTCACGAAATTACGTCTGCTATCCGTCAATAAGGAAATTCAATTTCAAGTGAAAATAGCTACTAAACGCGAATAAATTAATAACAACAGGTCAACACATATCACACGATAATCATAACGTTTTGAAAACTGTTTTATTCAATTAACTGTATTGTCAATATTATTTATATTAAAAATTTGAAAAACCAAAACATCTTTGGAAGCTACATGGGTATAACAATTGGTACAACTTTAAACAATATAAATTCTGCAATATAGTAAATATTAACAAATATCTCGCAGATATATTATGGAAAACATTAAGTCAGTGTACAGTAAAATTGTGCATATTCTGTCGGGATATATGGTAACAGATCACGAAGGTCTTTTAATTTTTCTGGTTGCAGAGGCAGTGGAGCATTGTATGTCATTGGTAGGACATCAGGCACATGGAATGACACTGTGGCCATTCCTTTTCTGTTGGCAGGATAGACTATGCTGTAAGACTTCCACGATTCCAGTACGCTGTGCGTTTCCCGCATTTGGACATTTGCCGGATCACCGGCACACAATTTGATGCAGCTGGCATTTGTGATCTTACACTTTGGATGTTTCTTGAGATTTCTCTCAATAACACCAAAATCTTTGAAATCACCTTGCACCATAAAGTACAAGTCAAATGGGCACGATGGTCTGGCGCACCGGATAACTTCGTCCAACTGCGCCGGCACGAGAACACGCGAAGTCCTCAACCTGCGTTCAATGAGGGCAAAATCTCTGTCACACGGAAGAAAAGAATGTCCACCTACAAAGAACTTCTGTTCCACAGTGGTGAAATAGTTACGCGTGATTAAATACAGGAAAAGAGATATTACGTGCCAGTTATTGTTCTGTCCGATGCACCGGTCAGCCCACAAGATGAGTTTCCTTTCCTGGTGGTCCTCAAGTTGACCGTAGTGAGTGACAATGTAGTGTAGAACACATGATGCAATGTCCATCGGTCCATTTGGGGCGATGGTTTCATTCCAAACGTGCATTGTTACGTGATTCAGAAGCGGATCGTGAACAGCGCAGTTGAAACATGAAAGTAGCCTTTGACATGTTGTAGGATTTGTTAGCATTGGTAGAAATATAACTCGTTGCAGATCCATGCACAGCGTAATCACAGATCCATTCGTTTTGCTTGTACATATATCTTCGTGTAGTTGTTCGTAAGCTTTCTCCTCGCAAGTGGTGTGGTGTAAAATATTATCTTCGTGTAAATTTGCAGCTATATCATCGTAGGAAATCAGTTTGGCGTACAACTTGTCGCAGGTGTTGCACGTGTCGGAGCGCGGTTGCCCGAAAGTCAATTTCAATTCTTCGTGTAAAATCGATTTGTACAGCCAAACTTTAACGTTTGAACCTGGATGTTTCTCTTGAAACAACCTGTGCATGGCAGTGGCGGACAACGATGAACTCGCGTATCTCTTGGTTATTCCATCCCGGCTGTAATGGCTTACTTCGGTTGGAAATGTGGATATGTGTTTGCGAACCAAATCTTTATCCGTGTTGGGTACAGTGTGCGGTCGGTTTGTATGTTTGCCTCTTCCATCTTTTGGTTTCGCAATGCCATTCTTCATTTTCACTTGAAGGTTTTGAATTCGTTTGTAAGACACGGAATAAACGTCGCATAGTGTGATCTTGCAAACGCGCAACTTGGAACCGTTTACGAGAAGGCTGTAAAAATATGTCATCTGTTTCCTCGGCACCACTGGCTCTGCATGACCGGAAGTTGGACTGTTTACGGACTGTTCCTTGTTTACCCCAAGGTTCACCATTCCTGTAATAAATGTCAAACAATCAGATTTACAACTGCGTACATACCTAATTATTATGTGGCGTACACTCACATATGCAAACAATATAATTTTAAATAAATGTTCACCTTATATATGGGAAATTCAGTGATGTTTTGTGAATATTTAGCTTAATATTGGTTTAATTTAAATATTTGTAAGGGATATTTCTGAAACCAAATGGTAATAAAATTGCAGTTTCATCATGCAATCACACCTAGCTTAGATTTATTTACTGTATCAATTTCATTTCAATAATAGGCTCAAACAAATTAACATGAAGAAAGCTTACTGAAGGATAATAGATCATTGCCACGCCCACGTCGCTTTTTATGTGTCTTTCCGGTGGTCCTCCTTTTAATTTGTTCTTGTTGCATACAGGCACACAACATGGAAGATTGTTCATCGTAACTTCGACTGTAGAAGTCATTAAATAAATTCATTTTTTGCTCCTCCGTCAGGCTGCTGCATCCTGCCAGGTTACATTTACATATTTTAACCTGAAAAATGTACACATCGAAATTATAATCAGACACATAAATCCCTTTTCCGTGATTATTATACGACATACTCACCGGAGTTGGTGGTTTTCTGTCCGGAATAACGCAACCATTTCTGTTAATATATGCCTTTCCTGCATCTCTTAATCGTTTCCTTTCAACATCTTTCACATCTTTTCGTTTTTTAGCATCGATTTCGTTTTCTATCGTCGTAATCAACGACTTACGGCGAGCCGCCATCTTGGAATTTTCAACACCCCGGAAATGTGGGGCAAGTTTGAACGCTCAACGCGATTGCTTCACCCACCCAAATCATTGATCAAATCAAGATTCAATAAAATAAAGTTTCTGGGAAATGATGCTTTTGCACTGGGTATATAGTATTATAATTATAATGTGAACGCAGAGTTTTTAGTTAAAAAGCAAACCAGATTTCAATCATTTGTCATAAATATTAAAACAATTAAGTATTTAATATATCTATATGAAATATAATTTTCACCAAATATTATAGGTTTCATATATTAAGAATAGCATTGCTGTGTATATTTTGGTATGTATTATTATACCAACGATTGCAATTCCCATATTACAATCTGTCAAATTGATAATGCCGCGTGTCTTCAAGCTCGACTATCTTTCTGGCGCACTGCTCTTTTTGGTACAAATAGTCGCCATTGTCCACATTGAAACACACGAGCATTGCGATTGTTAGACCCAATGCCAGAAGCAGTCTGTCCAGTGACATTATTGGGTGCAACCATAATATCAGATTGAGGCCAGTGAAACAGGGATGTCGCATGTGTGCAAACAGTCTCTGCAACTCTTCAGATTTCTGATGCATTGGGTCACCCAAGCCGAACAACATGTAATACACCTTGCAATTAAACACACAGGTAAATAAATTTTTATCCCTATAGGACAAGTACATAGTCGTATATATTACCTTCTTGCTTCCTATCAATTCTGCAAAATCCATCAACAGGGTTCCTCCATAAATAACCATCCAAGAAATGCAATGGGTCAATGTGAACATCCATTGAAGACTACCACCGACATCAAGTTTCCAGATCAATAGATTGTGAGTTGAACTCCATGACCACATCAATAACTGAAAAACAAATGGAAATTAATTACTTTATACATCCCAAACAATAAAATAAATGAGTTGGAAAAAGTGGAAAATTCTAAATAAGTTTATATTTTAACAATTACTACAAAAAAAAAGAATATTTACCTGCAGGGCTGCACAAGTGGCTGCAACATAAAATGACCTCCATAAAATGTTCCCTCGTCGAGATTTTGACAAACTTGCCATAAAGGCGTGTTGGAAAACAAACACAGCAAGTAGTAAACTGTCCTTGAATAATGCAAATAACTGGTTTGATCCATCTGTTTGAACAAAACCAATACAAAACTCATTATAAACCAGCACAATCTAAACAAAGAAAATTAAACACAAATATGCTGTACCTGCGGGACTTGGCGATGGTGATAAATAATCATGCGAAGATAGAAAGCTCACAAACCGCCACATTGTGAAGAAAAGCAATATAAATACACCGCCCGAAAACAATAATCTAAACATGTCCTGTAGAAGCATTTGAATTCTGAAATAAAATCCAAACGGCAACGCGGGAAAAGTTCGACCTCCTTCCTCGCTTCTGCTTCTACGAAGGAAACTGCGTCACCTAGCGGCGTTATTGGAAAACAATGGCTTTCCGCAGAAGTAGGCGACACCTGGCGGATGTAACGGGTATTAACTCTTGTTATATAATTAATGGGATAAAATTGATAATGCAGTCATTTTTAACTTTTCACAACGTTGTGAATAATTAAAAATGACAGCTAGGGTGTCAAATGACAAAACCATGACCTTATATTGCTCATTGGTAACAACATGGTCCAAAATAGGCTTGACAATTTATAAATGTATCAATGAATCTTTTTTAATCATACTCATATGCATCTTAATTTTACATACATTACTTCAGAAATTTGAATAAATTGCAGAACACAGTTATGGGCCATATAACTAGATAGTTAACCATTTGTTCATGTTTTAATTCGTACAATTAAAAATAAAACAAAAACAAATGGTGCCGATAAATGGTAATACAATTACTGTAAATAATATCAAGAATACAATGCAACACATGATATGAATTAGATAAATAAATTATGGAAGCATTAACTATAAGTGCCACTTATTCATTATAAAACTTCCAAAGCCATAAGGTCCATAACCAGTGTCTTTACATTACATTGTCAGCAATACAAATACGTAATAAGGACTAGTATATTCCGGGATCACGACATTGTATTTTCACATAAGCCGGCTGAAAATCTTTTTGCGTTTGGCAAAATAAAAACATTAGTTGTACTATGGAATGCTTCACAAACACTATTAGACTATCACAACATAGCACTGCAATAAAATACATATATAGTATAATAAGAGTCACTGCGTGATATCACACCCAATCAAGCACTCGATCGCTTCACCTGCAAGAGCACGTACCACATCAAGTCAACTACTTACTAATCTTTTTATGCAGAATCCAAACTGGCTTACTTTTCGTTCACTTCAGCTTATATGTATATATAGAAAGAGAGCAAATAGCCATTTAAATATGAAAAGTTTGGGACATGGATTGCCTTTTCAATTGGAGTCGGACGAGTCATCGTAGTTGTGCCTGGTCAGCTGGGGCTCAATTCCCTCTTGCAGTTCTAGAATATGCTCCATGCGGCGTAATCTGCCATCAGCACCAACAGTCATAGGTGCAAACATGCCATCACTAAACCATATGATAAAATCAGACCACAATCTAGCATCGAACATCATTTTTTCCACACAGTTTTCCCTGTATTCACCTTGACAGCTTTTCCATCATATTGACTAGCTGGATGGCCTCATATTCCTTTTGCTCGTCAGACATTCCAGCCATTGGATCCGGATGAGGCTTCTCATAGCAGCCAATGATAGGATTAATCCTGCGAGTTGCAATTTATTATTGAACCAATGCTAGATAATGTAAATCTGTAACACTATGAAACTACTTGCCTGTCCTTGGCTTCCCTGTACTCTTCCGTTTCGCTGTCTTCCGATTCACTCGAATAATTCCCTTTTCCTCTGTTGCCCAACATCAAACCTCTAGTTGCCAGCAATCCGGCAGCATTGCCATAACCAGTGTATTTAATCATTCTTGCCACTGTTTAGGAGAAAATCCGGATTACGTAACCAGCTCATTCTTCCGACACCAAAACTTTTAAACAGCACGTATACCATTTTCCTTGCATAAAATAAAAAGGAAATCTGCTACCAAATGTTTGACTTCGGTTGCGAGAGATGTTAACAATCTGCAGAGTTTATTTCTAATAGTATCCCCTTGTTCGGGTCGATTGTAAACATCTCTTAACGGTGGAAGCACCTGAAAAATCAAATAACTTTGAAGTAACATTCCTCAACAATGTTCACTGAAAATGCTGCGATGCAATCACCTTGAGACGCAAAAACTTCCTGATGGTCCTATTGGCCCGTGCACATTCTGAAAGTGCGTGCAATATCGGTGACAAAGTTTCTTTCAAATTTGCATCGGGCTAAGAAAATTAAAATGGCACAGGTTTATTATTTACGCACACTGAAACAGCTTTCCTTTAAATACCTTGTCAAGTCGATTGATTAAGAAATCCAACATGGCTACAATCGCTTCCATATTGTGGCCATCGTATTCGTAATCTTTGCCCAATTCATCATCGGAGCCAGCAACTTCAGTTTGAGGCGTAAGAAGTTCTTCGTAGCAATCCGGTGGCATGTTAGTTAGAAGGTTAACGGTGTGACTGTAATGGATTCGAGAGAATTTAACAATGATATTTAAATGGATATTACCATTATTGAATGCATGCTACCTTTGTAATTCCTCTCGCTTCTCCGTGGTTTGCGTTGGACAGATGAGGATATCATGTAAAATGCTCACTAAACGTAAGAAATGGGCCTCTTCTTCCTACGAAATCAATTATTCAATTGTTATTACATATTACACATATACGTACGTCTATATTTACCTCATCCAAGTTGTTTTTATCCACATGCACCGTAAGATTGAAAAGGATTTTGAGCACTTCGCATGCCAGGGCAACTTCGTTGTCTTCCAAACAAGGGTTTTCATCTTTTTTCGTAGCTCCTCTCCCTAAATTGCCTCGTCTAAATGATCTGTGATGAAAACCAGGAGCTGATCCTTGACGTTCCGAACAGCTTTTCAGAATCAGGTCTAAGATTTCCACGAGGTAAGTCAGCCCATGAAGTTCGTTGCGCAGTTTCGGCCTGAAACCCGATTTTCATTCATGATATTGAAATAAAGAAATTGGACACTTGGCTTTCTTGAATCTTAATTTGCAGAGATATACCTTATGTCGGCACACAAAGCCGTGAGCAGAAACAGCATTCTCATGTCGAAAAACTTGACAGAATCATTAAAAACGAGCAGCTGTTGTTATAAAAGTCAAATGCAAAATAAGTAAATGACAATAAATAACCTTATTTTTACCTTCACTTCATGCGGCAAATCAGGCTCCTTGTATGTTTTCATACGTACAACTATCCCTTCCACGCATCCATTATTGCTATACGTATATAAAATATGTTAAAGTTAAACTAAACATACCAGAAACAGGAAATAAAAGCAATTTAGCTTTATACTGAAACCAAAATACTTGCCAACAAATCCGCTGGGCTGTTGTGCTGTTATAAATTAAGTTGCACATGCTCTTCTGCGCTTCAACCATTACTGGTGACAGTAGAAGTTTAAGATTAATATTACAGAACCTCAAAAATAGCCTGACATACTTATAACCATCACAAAAATAAGTTATTGTCATTGATTGAATTGTTATTAATTACCAAGTGTGTCATCCTGTTTGCTGCTGATGCTCAATGCTTCTTCGTCGCTCACCAAACCAGCGAATCTCACCATGATAGCAAACATTTCCCTCGAAAGTATATCATTCAGGCTAGTTTTGTCACGGCTCAGGATACGAACTGCTTCCAAACAGACAAAGTAGCATTTGCTGAATGCAGGATCAGACAGCTTTTGAAACAAGGCTGACCACAGACGCTGTCGACGTTCACCAATCGATAATTCTGGGAAACTTGATGTTCTTTCATGCTGTGAAAGAAAACAGACAAAAAACTAGATTCATATATATTTGCAAGCGTTTTTTTACAATATAAATTGCACAAATAATTTATAAAAATATTATTGCCCATATTAAGCAACAGTAGTAATATCATTAACAAATAAACTATTGATATTATACTTGAGCATGAGCAATGCAATTTAAATGTTTTAAGTTACAACTAAAACTTATAAAACACTGTTATATAAGTATAAATTTAATTACATATTATAGCCGATTTGTCATGACTGATATAAACATTTTTCTCCAATGAAATGCGTGTTGTTAATTATTATAATGAGTATCCAAAAAAATATGCAAAGGCGTGTCACAAATGGCGAAAATCAGGAGAAATCAATATGTTGACAATGTGTTCGTGTTTTTTGAAAGAATAATATGCATGGCTGTCCAATGTGGAGATTTTCTGGAAACAACATACAGACAAATGAATTCTTCGTGCTCAAATTGCTTTGGAAAATAATGCAATCAAAACACAATTTTTCGCTTATTAATATATACTAAGCTAATATTCCAACCTCAGTGTTGAACTCACGAAGAATCTTGTGTACATCTTCATCCTTGCCGTTTTCCAATAGCAAAATACTGGCGTCGTCCATTTTAATTTCGACTCATAAATCTTGGAAAAGGGGTAATAATGAAATTCCTGGTCTTGTTATACGAAGGAGGCGATAGCGTTCATACACATATTTCAATTACCCACCTCCAAAGACGCCGATATTGTTTATACTGCTGATACTATATGCAAAGGGCAGTTCAATCGCATCCGATTATTAAGCCTTTATGACGTCACAGAGCTCCACCTTGCCGTATGCCGCCATCACGCGGCCATTGTGAGAACTAATGTCCGCGAATGTCGAGCCTTTCTTCAAGCTTTCTTGCTGAATTTGATTCGATTTATATTTTATCGACAAATCAAAAATGTTGTAATTGCAATCTTCATCGGGGTTGATCACAGCGGGGTATATTTACATCAATTTTGGATCGATTCATGCAATCTAGCATGCTTGTATGCGACACTCACCAGGGGCGCTGCGGTTGTATTGTAATAGGATTGCGTTCGAATACGAGTGTAGGAATAGCTATGACGTCACGACTGACCCATTGAAGATAGCAGCGCCCCTGTTGAGTTGGCAAAGCATTCGCGATACTCTCTTCATCGCTCTTTAAGAAATTGACTGCTAAGAAAATCAATGAAATATGGCCGTGTTTCGATTGAGATGCTCATCATATTTACTTCGTAATTTAACATTATTTAATACAAGTATGTAAATTAAATATTTCCGTGTGTATTAACCGATATCTTTCTGTACTTACAGGTGGACACAGTTTTCTGGAAACAGCCGGTGAACGTGTTTGCGTTCGACAAAAAGATTGGTTTAGTAGTGAATCTGGTACAGAAGTTGACGTGAAGCCGTTGAAAACCACCAAATTATCATCTTTCAAGCGTGGTACAGGGGGAAGATCATCATTCAATGGCGTTGTTGCCACAGTTTTTGGAGCAAGTGGATTCTTGGGTCGATATGTTGTTAATCAGCTTGGTAAGTGTATAGCAAAATAATGGGGCAAAATGCAATGTTATTCGTCCAAGGTACATCAATGTAGTTTATTATATGTGCTTGGTAAATACATGTTTGTTTTGCTATTTTAATACTTGTTAGAAGATGAAGCGCATGGACTCAATCCAGGTTTATTGCAAAATTGAACAATGTTGTAATTTATGATTAATAAAAACAATTGATTCAATATTTTCCATGTTTGCTGGTCTGCATTTTAATTTAGTGTTTAACTAGTGGCTGAAAATCAGCTTTTTATAGAACTATCGTATGGCTTATATGTAAATTGATTCATATATGTATATATAAAATATGTATTTCGGTTCCACAAAGAAAATGTAGTCCATGTATTTCACTTTAGAGTTTGTAAAAATGTGCTGCGATTTTTATAGGAAAACAAGGCACCCAAGTTATAATTGCGTACCGCGGTGACAGTTATGATGTTGGCCGATTGAAGTTATGCGGTGATCTGGGACAAATTCTGTTTGTTGTAAGTTTTAGAGGTTATTGGTGTGTGAAAATTATTAATTTCACAAGTTTATATTACCTACTATTATTTTTGTGAAACTCTTTAGCCACACGTAGTAAATGATGATGACAACGTACGAAAAGCAGTGAAGCATTCAAATGTGGTTATAAATTTAATCGGAAAGGATCACGATACAAGGTATATAATGAAAACTGAGCACTGTAATTGTTAATTTCGTTTTTGTTAATCGCTGTTCCACTGAATTGCAGGAACTTCTCACTTGAAGATACTCATGTGACGGTTGCTAAACATCTGGCTCGCATCGCCAAGGAATGCGGCGTGGACAAATTTATTCACATGTCTGCGCTAAATTGCACTGAGCATCCTAAACCAGTCATCTTTAAAGGAGGATCACGTTTTCTGTCATCAAAAGTAATTATGAATGTAACACATATGTTAAACATTCATAATAAAGATGACATTCGTGATCCGTAGTGGCACGGAGAACAAGCGGTGCGTGAAGAATTTCCCGAAGCTATAATAATTCGTCCATCAAACATCTTTGGACAGGAAGACCGATTCTTACGTTACTTCTCGGGGTTATGTAAGTTGTGACTTATCGGTTCACATCATCCGAGTGAGGTTTATTTTGAAATTGGGCTGATTTGCTAACAGGGAGGAGGCACTTTCGCCGCATGCCCATGTGGAATATGGGAGTTGGAGTTGTAAAACAACCGGTTTATGTAAGTGCCAGGTTCATCTAGTCTAATACGACTATTTGACACTATCTTACATAAGATGTATTGAAATTTGTCAGGTTTCCGATGTGGCTAAAGGCATAGTGAACGCGATATTCGATGCATCAGCTGTGGGCAAGACGTACCAAGCTGTTGGGTAATAACTAAGTTCCCCATTTAGAATTATATTATCGAAATGTGCAATTTGCAATACGTTTCAGTTTGCCAGTTGAGCATGTACTCTAACCTTCTTGCACTCGCCACCAAGAGCGGTAGCAAATTCTGTAAATTATATCTGTATACGCAAGTTATATGATAATGTTTATCAAATTTTCCAGAACTTTACGACTAAATAATGCTCAGATAATCTGCAAACTTAATAATCTAGTGATTTTGTTACGTACTTGCAGATTTGAATCAGGGAAATATAAATTGAATTGCACATTTCTTCATTAGGCCAACACGATACGAACTCTGTGAATTGGTGGACTGGATGTACCGTGTAATGAGGAAAGATGCGGAGAATTGGGGCTACAAGCGAACTTCAATGAAATATGATATTCCTTTTTGGTAAGTAAATGCAAATTAGGAAGTTTGCAAAAATAAATTTAGAAAATTTGCATTACATAGCAGTTGCTGCATGCATAGCATCAAAAGAACTTTATCTTGTATTCCTGTTGATATCATCATCACATAAGTGCAGTCTGTAATACATACATGCACTACCCGTGATGCAATCATGATAAATACATACTGCACGATAGCAGTGGAATTTCTAGACAATATTTTAGGTTATGACCAAATGTGTCGGAAGATTCTTATATCTAACACAATGCACATTTTAATTTACCAGAAACAAAAGTCAACTCCTTTAAATAAAATAACATGATCTAAACAGTAAAATGCAGTAGTTCGTATCATAAAATTGCACTTTTTTTTGCTTTGTTGAACGAAAACTGCAATTTTAGAGAAAAAAAAAAGAAGATAACTCTGCAAATGGTGATATAATATACACTTCAAATCAAGAATGGTATTAAATTTCCTCTATTTTAACTTCCTGGTCACGGAAAAATTATCTAAGCTGTCTTGCTATCGGATTAAGCAGTATATTTAGCATACAATGAATTACTCTGATGTAGTGTGTGGACTATGACCATGTTTCAACAATGGGTTGTATAATGTTTTTGTTGGTTCTTCTAAGCCCGTAATTAATGTGTAATTGTTGTAAAATTTGTGTACTTGTAGGTTAAGATTGGCCATATTTGAAATGCTGCCCGTTTATAGAGCCATCTCTCGAGAATCCATTGAACGAGTAAGATTTTCTCAATGGATATTTATTTAAAAAAAGGGGTAAACATTAATGATTAGTATTGTCTTTTTCCCTAGGAACAAATAAGCGATTTTGTTTCGGATGATTTGCCAACTTTGGAAGACCTCGGGGTAGTTTTGACCACCCTTCAAGAACGAATCAAATGGGAACTGAAATATTACTCGGCGACTGCATATTACGATGAAGAGTTGGGGGAATTTGAAGAACCAGCCCCTGCTAAAATCTACGTTGGATAGTTTAAAATAGATCAATACTTAAACATTGATTGATTATTTAGGAAAGTAGAAGGTTAAATTATCTTTTGGTTGAATTTCAGTGTATTTAGCAGTCATATGAACTAATAAAAGATTATACACTTAATTTATTTGTGGTCACGTTATCCTCATTTGCACAATTACTGCAGTGCAGTCTTGAGTGCTATTACATGCTTTGAAGTATTAGTTAACAAGATGAACTAGGTAAGCCGAAAGAGTTTGATAAGGTTTTATCTGATATATTGGCACTGGCTGGTAAAACAAATGATTACGCCATTGAAGTCAAGTTACCATTGCACCTAACGCCACGTAACCATGGGAACTAATCACAGCTTGAATATATAGAAAGGATTTCAAGACGTATCTACCTCATTGCTACTGTGCGAATGCAGGTGCACACAACTGAATTGCAGCTGACACTTGGAATCAGTTTTTCTTACAATGCCTCAACTCGTAGAAGTAACCAAAAATGTTCAATATCATGTAAGTAATGAAGATTAATATACAATATTTATAGCTATATCCTAAATGATCTACAAGTTTCAATGAATGGTAGCTGAAGCACAGCCTTATTGAAAAACGATTCAAATAACATTTTGATGAAAATGAGTTATATATGAGTTACATACAGTATTTGCAATAGCACATTCCTAGTGCAGCCCTGCATAGCTCCGAATAGTTTTTATTGTTTATGAAGTGTTATTTACCAAGGAACAATGTAAATTGCTTTGAATAAGGACAGCCAAATCACAGTTGAAACGTTTTTCGAGTCTGTAATTCAATTATAAGTTATTTAATAATAGGAATTTGAAATTCGATGGTTCATTCCGCTTATTCATCAGTTTTAAGGGATATTAATTATATAGTTTGTTACGTAGCTATCTTTCACTTGATGTACTTTTTATCCTGGAAAAAAGTATATATATCATTGAAAATATTTTAATTTTGAAATGAAAGTTTAGTAGACACCCTGTTCTAGCCATCTAGCTGCCAATCAAATTTTCTAACTTTGTGCCGATTCTGAGAATTTCATTTTTAGAAATTATGCTGCTATATTGCAAATATAATAGATAGGATTGATTGCATTTCACCGTAAAATGTCTGATAAAATTAGAAGTCGTTATTGATTAAGCTGACCGGTTATGCTATTTCAACAAATCTTATCTTTGCCTGGCAAATTTAGTTCATTTAAAATTATCATATTCAAATTCCATGTTAACATAGTAAGGTCTTTAAAAAAAACATAAAATGTTATATTTTTCTTTACAAATTTAAAACCATCCATGTTTCAATATTCTCTGTAACAATGACAAAACCCATTTTCAAATTATTTTGCCATTGTATTTGTATATTGCAAAAGATCTACAAGAAAACAATGCCTACTTTGAAATCTTCCAAATGTTACAAATTTCACTTATTTTAGCTTCCAACGTTTATCTGCATTGTAAATAAACTTTTGAATTTTTATCATCTTTCACAAATGACTTAAAATCCTTTAGAAATAAGTATTGGGATTGTCTAGAAAACATATTATGCATTCAGCGTTGCACATTTCAATAAAAAAGTTACATTTGCTGAAAAAATACACATTTCATTGTTGTTCATGGTAATCTGTAGACGTGTACTTGCAGATTATCTGTACTAGAATGCAATAAAGCTAAATATAATCAGTTTGTAATGATTACTCCTTTTCATCTAATCCATCCCATTTTTGGTTCCAAGAAAATGCACACCGATTAAAAGTAATTCTATCTTATAGGATAAGTATTAGAAGATAGTTAGACAATAATTATTGTAATTTTAGCTCACCTCAAATTTGGATTTACTATATGTTCATTTCCATATAAAACCTGCTTTTCAGATAATATTTTATTTGCTCATAGATTTCAACCTTTGTGGATGATGAGGACGACAGACAAAATATTATGGATGCTGTGGAAGCTTTCAAAACGTAATGAAACTTTAATTATATTTTTTATACCTGTACAGGTCATGCATGAATAAAGTTTTTGATGACCTAACTTTAAAAATAAATGTATTGCACAATTGCTAGTGATAAGGCCAACTGAAACAATGCAAATCCATTTTATTGCTGTGAATATTTCGACTTCATAACCTTATATAGTGGGGATAAACTTTGTTCACACATCACAGCAACATAATAGCACATTAAACTACATTAACATCTATGTAGCATGTATACCAAAATTATAACGTGATTATATCCATGACTATTCTATACACATATATAATAAATGTTCACTGTATATTTATATTTTTTTTTAGATCAAAAGATGTGGAAGGGTTCACATACGTCCTCAAAAACATACTGGACAAACCTGAGAGACTAAGGCTTTATGACGTCATAAGGTTTGTGACAATATTTTAAATAATATATGTATATTAATCACAAGATTTTCTAGCAATATATAGAAAATGTTGCACACTTAATCTTCCTATCTAAAATATCACGTGTTATGGTTATGTAGTTAGGAAAATCAAAGTTCTTATGCACATGAAAGATAATTCCCAAAATTAATCAAATGTGTGATACGACAACAGATATATTTTATGTTTTATAGGTAAACACTTGAATGTTTAGGTACATTTTCCAGAAGATAAGATACATGGTTATAAAACAAAACCCGGCTCACAATTTCTAAATTAATGCAAAATGCTCTTAAATTATAGAATATTGTTAACTTTTTCACAGTTTAATTCTACTAAAAATCATACAATTACTTCATTGAGTAGTACTGCCAACTTTTAATGCAACAACTAAGTATAATTTAATTGAAGTTTTTGCTATTTTGGAGCACCGAGAATGACAATGTGGAAAAGTGAAATTTTTGGGGAATATAGGCTTCAATTGTTTCATTGATGGTATGTGTTTGATTGGATGCTTCACTGAGTACTCGTTCAAATTGGGCCAACAAGTTCCGGTTCCGGTGAAATGTTTGTTACATGAGCACTATTTTTTTGTGAACACAGAGCGGATTTGGACGCATCCTGTATGAAATCACTCATCCTTCCGCCATTTTTTCTCTTTTCCGGAAACTCATCACAAAGTCTTTGTCATTTTTGCCTCCAAAAGGGACCAAAAAACTCAATTGACCTGATTTATGTTCTCAGATTTTAAACAGCTCAATACAAAAAGTTTCTAGTACCCCTATATCTGTTATTCCTGTCTTTTCTTTTCCTTATAAAAAATATGATCTGATTTTCTCCATTATCCCCAAATTGAAAATCACCTCAATTTGATGTATAAGTGATCTTTTGGTGCTTGGTTTTAGCATCTCCTTATATTTTACAGGGTGATTCAGCTAAATTTATATCATCTTGTATCGTGATATCTCGTAACTTCTCATGACAAATCAAATTTTTAAATAGATAATGATGTAAAGATTGCTGTTAAACAGTGCTATTTTTGTAAACTCCCTAATATTTCTTTCAATTAATTTTGAAATTAATCTTAGACTTTTAGGCTTTCATGTGGATAATACAAATGTCACTTCACTTTTATTATTTTATGCTTTTGTTGAAGTGTTTATAAAGGAATATGTAACCTTTTCTAAATACTCTTTGTTACTGCAAATCTGAATTAAAATGGCCGTCTATTTTGTGTGTATTGTTACTAGTATTTTACAGGGTGTATATCACCTTTTGTGTATAATGCTGAATGTGCTTGCATATTGTTTGCCACCTGTTGACAAAAAATAAAAAGGCAATAAAAAATAGTCTACTTAGGGAGAGTTTAGGTGTGAAAGTGCATGTGCATCACCTGCCAGGTGAAAATCGAGGCAAAAAATATGACAAATTGTCATCCAATATTGTCTACATGCTAAAATCAAGTTCAATTATTTCCCTATTAAATTACTATAAACGTATCTATACATCATTGACATATTTTTATTATATGCTATATCTTTACGATTTTGGCATTGTGCCCAAGCTTTCCATAGTATTATTTGTGTAAAAGTTAATTGTTCTTGTAATATTATACAGTGTATAGAATTCCTTTGTGCATAGACTTTATGAACATACTGTCAACATAAATTGATAAATATAGTATACATATACATGAAAGGGAACTTTATTGGATTAATTTCCCTTATTGTACATGCAATCAGCTACAAAACCACCTGTAACTTCTTGAGTTTAGGTCTACTTGAAATTCAAATATATATAGTGTGCAGTGCCCTGTCTGGTCCACATCTGCCTTCAGGCTTTTATTATTAACCGGAAGCCAAGAGGCGGTTCTAAGTGGGCTTTGCTATTCAAAAATTCCCCCTCCCATTTTGGACAGGATAAATGCATGCTTGGATTGCTGGGAACCTGATGGGGAGGAAGGGAGATATGGAGGGGTGAGCTTACAAGTGAACATGCACTACACTGTTAGAGGACATTTATGCAGTTGTAGCTCTGTGTTGGTCGTTTTAATATTTCGCAATGAAATATCTCAATATCTATGTACATGGGACCATTCAGTGAATGAATAACATGCATGAGTGGATGAGATTTCTGCGCAAATTCAATCGTTGGAAGGCAATGCGCAGAAATGGCAAAAGTGGACAATCACCTAAGGTGTCCTTCAGTAGTGAACCGAATTTAGTGTTTCAGTCATCAGATGATGATGATGGTGGTGAGGATAATAATGATGTACCACCACCACCACCAAAAGCATGTGCATCACCAGTATGCATTGCTCCAGTTAGGATTCCCAGAGTGTAAGGATTATATATATTTAATAGTGGAGGAATTAGTGTATGTGTGTGGTTATGTGATCAAAGTGGATTAAGATCCCTGAAATGCAACTAGGAAAGTGAAGTGATATGAGGTTCAATGTTATTTGTGATTAAAGGAGAGTGGTTCCACTGGAACTCCAGGCCGAATATAACAGGTTAATACCACCTGTAAACACCAAGAGTAGAAATGTCAAATTGACCAGACCTCATGGAAGTACATCTTTTGGATTTTCCATAAGAGGAGGTATGTGAACATTTTCCAATATATTTCAAAGGGACAAATTACAAAATTTCATTCTTGGCATGTGACATAACAAGATATAGTGTTGCAATAAGTAACATATTTACAAAGTAATAAAAGGTGTTGTCTTATAATGTTACGTAACGATTCATTCCATCAAGTTCATGCAGCAAAAATGTGACAGCTGTTTGTTATCTGTATATTGCACAAGTAATGTCAATATTTGGTATCATTTTTGGAAAAGGGCGTCAAATTAAAAGTAAAGATGTATGGTGACAAAACATCATCAGTTGATTACTAATAAAGATATTGAACATTACAAAATACTAATATACACCTATATCAAGAAATTGTGATTCATTTCAACTAACACATTAAATACAGCTGCTTTATCAGATAAAAATAAATACAATTACCAATAGTGGTAAACCTAATTACAATTTATCATAAACTCCATGTAATTATTACATAATGTATGGATATTATCATATTGAGTTGGTGTAAATTTTACAGGGAAAGAACATGGCACTGGTGTTTTTGTATCAGAAGTAGAAAACAATTCTGAAGCCCACTTCAAAGGTCTCTTGGTAAGTCTGTGCCTTGGTCTGTGCAAAGCTTTCATCTAATTCTGCCCCACCAATGTATTTTAAAATATTGGGGTAGATTAAATTGTTAACTATACTACAATATTAGTTGTTGCGTCCATTTTTAGGTGGGAGATCAAATAATTCGAGTTAACAAAATGCCTTTGGAAGATGCAATACACGATGAAGTGACAAGGCTCATCAAGAGCAGGTCTACTGTTATCCTCGAAGTGAAAAGTAAATGATGTCATGCAAATTATTGAAATTTCAGAAAATTCAAGGTTTACTTTTTTTACAATGCTAAACAACTTTAAAAAACCAGCAAATGCTTTTATTTTTACATTTCATTTCATATTATTAATTTAATTTAGATTGTATATGCACTTACAGTAAAAAAATCATTTAAAACAAGAGGTTAAATTCTATTGCAATATTTTTATAACACAAATTTGGTATTTGCAGGTATGGGAATGCTCCCAATGAAGAAGTAAGTAGACATTTGATATTATTTGTATATTTTATTGCATCATAGGCTCTGCTACAATGCATCATTTAGTTCATTAATATTTCAATTTGAGCTATTGAAAATAATAAATGCCTGACAGCAGGGTGTCTACCACATGGAATTCCACGACAGTAGACACCCTGCAATAATATTTTACTTGTGTCAATTTATTTCATTTAATAACACGAGAAATGAAATCTGAAATGTTTGCTGTTTGTATATATGATTAGGATTTCAACGATTTCTATGTCATCATCTTTGGATCATCTTTATGAGGATGAGGCCTTAACCGATTATTTCTCTGGACCTGTTAATCTTTCTGAAGATGATGATCCTGTCTTTTCACCTCTATCACCAAACATTAACAAAACCATGCACAGAAGTTTCAGTATTGCTTCTTCTTCACCTTCCACTTCCAGGCATGCACACTTATATAGCATTTGCACTTTTCCAATTTAGTTATATGTAGTAATATTCCACTAACTTGTTCATATTTATAACATTCCTATATATTATCAATGACTTATCTACTTAACTATATAACCATCTGCTTTTTCATATTGAACATACAAGTTTTATCACATAATTGGAATGATTGTATAATATACCACAGATCTGCTTTTTAAATTCCCAATTAAATATTTGAACTGATATGGCATTATTTGTAAGATAAATATTACTTGTAGATGTATTTGCACATATTGATTTCTGCTTGTACACAATCTTTTAAAAACATTTTCACACTGGCTCTAATCTATGCTATTTCCATTAATTTATGGCCTCATATAAAAAATTACCATAATATACACAAAATTATCTAATTAATTTACAATTAAATGGCCACATTGCTATTAAATTAAACATCAAACACGAATGTCTATTTTGTTGTTCTTGCAAAATACAGAACATTTTTAGAAATTATGTGGGAATTTCAGTATAATTCTGTATAATAAATGCATGCATTTGTTCTGCAGTCGTAAAGACAGCACAATTTCATGGAAAATGGTGACTGACAATAATCATCCTGTTAGAAGTGAAGCAAATAAGGTATTGGGTTAAAAATAGCAACCAAAATTGAATTCACAGGGGAAAAATAGTGAAATTATGTGGTATATATTTACAGAATTTTGCAACTTCAAGTACTGCTTCAACAAGTTCAGAACATGTTGAAGTGAAATATTTCATTGATTTGACTGGTCGACAGAAATTTGGATGCAGGTATAAAGAAATCAACAAAAACCAATTACATTGGCTTAAATCTACAAATATTTCTGCAACTGCCTTCAATATTATACTAAAAAATTGGTTTCTTCTAGTATTTGCAAAGGGCCTCGTGAAAGACCAGGTATTTTCATATATTCCACCAAAGAAGATGGATTGGCCAGAGATGCTGGACTCCAACCTGGTGACCAGATACTCGAGGCCAATGGAAGAGATTTGATGCATATGCCATTTGCTGAAGTAAACAACTAAACATTTACTTTATAGATATACTGAGTAAATATCAAATTTTCAATTTTGTCAGTGTCCTAAAAATGTTTATCACTCTTTTACAGGCCGTCGAATATCTGAAAACAAGGCACACCGTGGAACTGCTAATCAGGAAGAGAGTGGTAAAATTTGTACCTACACATTTACAATGTGTGTATAGCATTATCTCTAGGAATTTAGACTGATATTGCTGATATATTTCATTGAAGGCAGCAGACATGTTCCCCGGAGAATCTTCTGGTTACAACAGCAGCAGTTCCTCTGCTCATGAGGAACAGTTATCACCACCACCTGTTTTCCAAGATAGCGTCCCAAATACTGATGACAACCAAACAAACAATTTCAAGTGAGTTTGGTTACTTAGTGTACCTTGAGGTATATTAATACCTAACTTGGTTGACACAAATTAGTGTGGCAAAATGTTGTTTCAATAGATAAAATGCGACGAGGACATTTTTCCTGACAGTCAAGCTAACAAAAATATCCGAAATACCTATCAGCAATACCTGTTAAACTTGACAAGCAACAGATAGCAAAGCTTTTACTGTTAACTAAAATGTCACTCACTTTCTGATAAACTGTTGAGGCACATTGCAAGAAAGTTATTTTTATGGCTTCATAATTTCAAAGATAATCAAGGTGTAACCCTTACTGAAATACCTATTGTATGTCATCTAAGTGATATTGTTTCTCTTACAAAATCTGCACATGATGCAAGTAATATTTGGTACCCCACTTTAAAATAAAGTTTTGTCAAATAAGTATATATTTATTTCTATGTATGATAATAAAGTTTACTGTTTTTACTCCATATGGTTTTATGTGTACCTATACATGAATGTTCCTCTTCTTTAATCACGTAATTAATGTTAATTTGGTGTTTTAATTCAGTGATGGGGCTATGGACACACCACAAAACTCAGATGGCACAATGACAATGGATGAAGGTTCAGATAGTGATTCGGATTCTGTGAAATCCCAAGAAATCACAATTGAGCCCAATGATATTGTGGCAACCGCAGCTGTGGCAGCAGCAATTACAGCCAGAAGACTAAGCAGAAGAGACTCTTTGGAGGATCATAGTGGACACAATGAACAGAAAATGCAGATGTTACGTGAGGAAGAACAAGCAAGAAACAAGAATGAAGAGAAGTTATTAGAGAAACAAAGGTCCGAAGAGTACGCTTATCGGCTTGAAGACAAGAGGATCAGTGATGACATTATGGGTGAAGCACAATTAGAGTTTCAGAAAAAGAAGGAAGCTGCAATTTCAATTGAAAACGATGAAAAGGCAACATTTCTCATAACTCAGGATGATTTGGAACCCATTCCTTCATTTCAAAATGGCCATGTGGATACATCAAACAAGGTTAGTTTGATAGCATTACAAAAGTTAACAATCATTTGTTGAAAAACTAAAGCATGGTATAATATATATCAGGAGAAATTTAGAAGGCACGCATTCATCAGCGCAACACATCCAGTCATTGAAGACATTGCAAAAGCAGATGACAATAGGAACATTTCTTCTCAACCACAAAATGAAATTAAATCTCCAGCAGTTTCACCGCCAATCAAGAAAACTCTTCAACAAAACGGTTCATTATATTCATTATTATAATATTCATCCATGTGCTAATTCATTATTAACACTGCTATCTGTGCAATTTTTAGGGTCTGCTAAAAATACTTACACGGAATACAATTTGAAACAAAACCATGGTACGTGCAAACAGTTATAAATAACAATCTTTGGCAGCCATTACACCAGTCATGTCAGTGTTCCCAGCGATTTTCCACACTAAAATTCACTGCTTTTTCCCTGTATTTATTTGATTTATTGTAACAACATTGTTAGATTTTGTGAAGTCAGAGTTAATCCTTGGTTAAATTATTAAAATTTGCACTGGAAATTACATGGGCTGCACGTGACCAAATGTGACCAAAAGTCAATCCCCACCCCTGATAACCCAATTTAATGAAATTGACCCAAAAGGAAATACTTCAAAGATAAGTGTTTGAGGTAAAACAGATGATGTGTACTTTCCACAAATTCTCAACAACTTCTAAATTCTTTATATAATTTTCAAATGTACATTAAAAATACCAACAGTTAAAATTCCCTGACTTTTATTGAAACTTATTGACTTTTCCCTGAAAAAAACATCCGTATTCTGGGAAACTTGCACATATCACCCTCTTCTGAACCAAGCTTTCAAAGTGATAAGCTTTGTACTTGATACTATTGGTGCATTGAATTTCTTGAAAATAATCTAAAACTTATCACAATAAGTATAAATATAACAATTGACGTCATGCAATTTTCTTGCGATGAAGCTGAATGCACTCAACTAACATCATTGTCTGTGTACATTGGAAGTTGCACTTACCGAACCTCAACGCAAGAACATTGCGTGATAATTTTGTGGTTTTTATCCTCGATTGCAATCTATTTAACTTTACTGCGATATAAGTTCATGAAAACGTATGAAATAAGGGGCATATCACTTTTGAAACCCAACTTAGAAACACAGTTTATCAAAGCGGTTGACTGAAGTAATGGCTGACCAAGAAGGTAAATTTGCTCCAGCACAATTAAATTGCAGACATTAAAAATACATGTTTCAATTAAAGTAACTTTAGTATAATTTGTTTTCAATTAACTTTTTTAGACCAAGTCCTGGAAGAGTTCCACCAAGCCCAGAACAGAATGTATGCTCTTACGCAGCAGAAAAACATGGACATGGATGACATTGACGAGATAGAAGAACAAGCAATTATGCCTCTGGTTAGTTGAATACATTGAATTAATGCAACATTTGGCCAATAGCACTTAAGGGTTTAATGTTATTGAATGGTCTATATCAATATTCCCCTGGACTTTGGGATTTCATACTCTAGAATAATATTATATGGTATGCTATCATGGGATGAAATTTTTCTAGTACATATTACTGTGATCAGTAAAACTTCTAAAATTCTCCCATGATATTATATTATCATACCTCTCTTTTGCAATATACTGAATTGCAGGGTTAATATTAATTTTGCATGTGTGCACTGTACAGAGAACACGCAAACCCAGTCTTTACGTACCACTTCTTTCTCCTTCCACTCACGCCTTTGTCAACAATGAAAAGGTAAATTTCTATATCCACATTTTCCTTTCATTAATGCACATTATAAATACAAGTAGAAGAAACCACGTATTGAATGTGTTTTATATAATGTGGGAAAATGTTGTTTTTGCAGCCAATGCGACTCCAACAAGCACCATTGACAATAGTTGACAGTAAAGAGGACCCGAAGAACAAGATGACGGATAGCAAACAACATGTCCCTAAACCTCCAAATTATTTCTTCCCAAATGATGCAAAGGTTGTTGTGACAATCAGTGCATACCAAGCAAGGAATGACACTAAGCCACAGCGAATGGAGTTCTTGAAATCCCACCAAAGTATAGAATTTGAAGACAGCGCTAAGAATCCGGTTTCTCCTAAAGCAGTGGATAAACCATCAACTCCTATGTCAAAACCTACACCAGTGACACCACCTATAAAAGTTTCCAACACTACTGTCAATCCACCAAAAACCAATGTGGAACCACCACCGGTTCACAACATCAGCGTGACCAAAGTGACCGTCAACAAGACCGTGGTGCCGCAGCCACAAGAGGTTCCAAGTGTTCCAAGTGACAAACCAGCAAATGGTCGAAGGTCCAAAGCTGTTTTGGAACGCTGGAAACCGAATATGGTTGCCAGTGAACCTCCTTCAACCATTGAAAGAGTGAGTAGAAGGCAAAGACCTCCTACGCAAGGAAACAATGCAGCACTACCTTTTGAGCCAGTTATAATTATGCAGACTGCACAGCGATAATAAAATCACTTGCAGACATTGTATTCAATATGAAATTCATTCTTCCTGTTTGGTTGTGTATGTACTATCTGATACTGAATTGTCAACCATGGCTTAAATTTATTACAAGCTGCCTTGGAAAATCACAAATTTTTTGATTGATGTAATGAAAGTATTAATTGTAAAACCAATGTATAATGATTTCATCTTGTATAAATTTGCCACTGGTCTACATATGTTTGTTGTATTTTATTTATTTAGTTTTCATTTTGAACGCAAAACAGTTGACCTACCGATATCTACCTACCTATGTACTGATAATGTATATTGTTAATAAACCAGAAAAATGCACTTGCACCAATAACAGATTTCCTTATTTTACATCATATTCTAGTGTTTGACTCCATCTGGATAAGATAAATATTTAGCAGTTTCCTACATTGAGATATTAATTGTTACTATATATATATAACAATTCAGAGTAATATAACCTTTGGCATGAATCTATATCACACATAGTTCCCACAGAAGAGCATGAAAACATTTCCATACCTTTTCCAGACCTTTAGATTCGACTAGAAAATAGAATTTCAAGATTATTATTTAGCAAATAACAAAAGAAGATGCGCAGCAAAATATCGTTTCCCAAATACTTTCTTTGTCGTTCAATTTTACAGAAAATAATTCACCATGCAAATTGTATTCACTGCTTGAGATTCTTCTTTCAAACTTGCACCTTTTCCCATACCTTTTCCAAAATTAAGCACAATTTTTTGTAAATTTTCCATTTTTCCCCAGGTCTGGATAGCAAAATTAAGCATTTCAAAACTTTCCAGCCTCTGTGGAAACCGTGATATCCACAAGTTCATCAGTATTTGTAAAACTTACATATTTATCGAGATTATTCAAGTTTCAACCCATCAAACACCCACATGCATATCAAACACCCACATGCATGATTCAACTATGATTCAACCTCCTTGAGCTACCTATAAACATGAATGCTGGTGATCTCGAAATCATTATTAGAATATATGAAACACCAATTTTAAGAGTACACCATGAGTACACGAAGAAAACTCGTGCCTGATCTGCAAAAATTTTAATTCGCAGCTTTATAATAACATCGCCATATGCCACCCTTGATGCTAAAATTTTCGTGTTATCCGATGCATGTACTGAACGTGAAATAAAAAAAGGTGCTTTACCTCGTGCGAAATCAGCGATGAAGATAAATTTCGTCCAAGGATCGACTCGAGTCTAAAATGGCGGAAGACGATCGAACTGTGCGCGAAACCCGTGACCGGAACTCCAGTGTGACGTGACATGTGTCTTCCCAAGAGACTATGGAAAGCCAGAGTGGACAAAATCCACTCGGCGATCCGTATGGAAAGCCAGAGTGGACGAAACCGCGATCGAAAAAGCAACGTTCATTTTGACCAAGGAATTCCTTGATTTTGACATCGTTCACCCTCGGTAGCCAATCACAGGCGACCGTGATCGATGCAACCTATGCAACAGCCCACCAATGACATCGATCCAATAACAACGATACTACAGTGATTCCCACCCAAGGAAAAAAGTTATGCATAATTATGCATAAAATTTTGTGCGACTTAAGCATAAAGTCGTACAAAATTGGAGCCTTTTTGCGCACAAGTGGGCACAATTGTGCACAAACACAATATTTTGTGCACAAATTCGAATGTTTTTAAAAACCTCGCAAAAAGATTCGAATTT
>JAQFZQ010000252.1:0-39944 GCA_034696005.1 Glomeris marginata | reverse complement strand
ATCCAAAATGAAACTTTGTTGCGTTTAGCTGTCATGGTTTAGGGGCGCAAAACGGGGCTTTGGAGTGCCTCAATCTGTGCAACACCTGATTTTTCATAATTTCTCAAATGTAATCAAATCAGAATATCCTGCACATATTTCAGTATATTTCGCAAAAAATATAAAGCTCGCCCAAAAAACGAACCTGCAACCAAATTATAGCACAGAATTATGGCTGCCTTGTTTAATTTATATCTTAACTCAAACCTCAGCCATACATTTATTGCAGATTTTCAAAGTTGACAACTGTGATGCATCCAGTAATGCACATACTATAGTCCTTAAAACCAGTTTAATGTTCCACCTTAAGCCCTGGAAGTTTGTAATTTATAAATTAATAATGAAACACCCAGTATAAAGTATGTTGCAGTCAAAACATTTACATTGGATCAATTACGTTTCCGATAAATGTCACCAGTGATGAGTATAGTGGTACTTTGCACTCATACTCGTCCTCAGAAATAGCATTAGTATTGCAAAAAATCTGAAGTAGTGCAATTCATTAATATTTGAAGACCTGTCAAGACAAGGAAGCTAGCGATATTTTTGTCGCAAAATGTGGTCAACTGCACTTTTGAAAAAGCGCGCAGTGCCAACGTTATGGCAATTAATACTAGGGTGAGGAATTCTAATGTATAAATTATTGCAGAAATAGTGTACATATCTTACAGTATAGGTATAGAAAAATTGTGAAGAAATATAGGTTTTGTTTTGCTGCTGTTTTCAAGATGTAAACGTAATTACAATTTGCAAGTAACTGTGCGACGAATAGCAAGGTCTGATTATTTGCATGGCTTCAGTTGGCGCGTTTGAGTTGTAATTTATAGTTTATAACTGGCTGTCAAGATTAGAGTTGTATCAGTCTGGTGGGAAATCTTTTGAGAAGGTGTCGTCTTCCCAAGCTCGGCTTGAACGCTAATGAAGACGACCGATAACGTGACAACAGGAGCTCCTTGGAGGATTTGTAGTTTTAATCTAATCTTCTTCATTTGTATAAATATACCACGGTCTCATCATTGTGCGCAACCGTTTCCATAGTTCCAGACTATTTATTTAAATACGCGATCAATATGCCCACATAATGCCTGAAGTCACGTTATTGAGTGCTAAATACCCTGGCGTAAATGGCAGTCAAAATGTGATTTTTCTTTTGTCACTTCAGCGACCATATATTAAAATAGGTCTGAAACATAGAGTAACACTGGATGAAATTATGATATGCTAAGCAATTTTGTGCAATAAGTAATGAATATACTTCTGTGAAGATATGAAATACATTTAATCAAAAAATTACTATAGTATATTTCATAATTGTATGCATAATGAACTGGAAGAAACGGAACTTGTTGGCCGAAAATCTGTCAAAACCGGAAATTTGTGAATGATTCATGGTTGCAACACATTCACATCGAAAGTTGTGTATAAATTTTATTGTGCCCTTCTTACACCAACTCAGCTGAAACCACAGTGCATTCATTTGCATTATGTTTATTAAGTTTGAGTATTTGATTTATTTCAGAAATATTTTTTCTTACATGTAACTGCAATGTTTTATTTTTACAGTGGTGAAACAGTATTACGAAGTACAAGTATATGATGAATACGTGATCAGAGGAAATACAGCAGTGCTTCGTTGCCACATCCCGACTTTTGTACGAGATTATGTGCGTGTAACTGCTTGGAACATCGATGAGAAAAATATTCTGCCATCAACCAGTGGTATGTGAAATTCTCTTGAGTTTATGCACTCAGCAAATTCAACATCACTTGCCTTTCCTGAGCTTATTCCAATACATTATGACCGACCTCTTCCCCATTAACTCATTTTTTTTTTCCGTTATCGATGCTGCAGTTTGGTTATGTTACTGCAGTTTGGCATGAAAACTGCTAGTGGTTGCTATATGCTGTGCTCTAGATCCAATGATGGAAATGTACAAGTAGATCAATATTTTCGGGAAATATTACTAGTAAGTCCCAAGACGTGGATGATGCATCCGTGGCTGAGGAGTTTGAAGTGGGTTATATTTTTGAACGTGCTCGGTTTTCCTCAGAATTTTCTGGGATGTTTCCAGCTGAGGCAGCCGGTTACTTTACGAGATCACTGCACGCCTGCATGCATTGTTGAGCAAATGTATGTACACATGTGTTGTGAAACAACGTGCAAAATGTTCACTGAAACATACACATAAATGGATGAAAGCCTACAATGACTTTTTGTATAGGAGCAAAAATGTCAACCCAGAAATCGTCCCCTGTGGCAAATCGTCAATTTCCGCTATGTCGACAGTTTGGTTTCGCATAGAATAATCCCCCTTGGAGAATATATGTTGCCCCATTCTCGTTTTCATGCTTTTTATTTATTATTGTATGCAAAAAGAAAACGCTTGCTGTGGTTTTGCCTTTTAGATCATCGCTACACAGTGACATCAACTGGGGAACTGTACATCCGTCAAATAGAACCATCAGATGGACTGTTCTCTTACAGATGTCAGGCCATTCACAGACTACATAACGAAACTCAGACAAGCGCTCCTTCCAAGATTATTGTAACAGGTGGGAAACAATTCCTTGGTACTACACTTTTAAAATGTTATTTGTATAGCTTAATTCTCTATATCATTAACATATATACTGTTGTGTTAGAGGCTTTTTTGCAGTTTTATTGAGCACAATTTGCAAAACTGTTCCGGGCCAACGTACTTCAGCATAGACGTATGATATATGCATTTACAGGAGACGTAAACCAAGTCCACCTGTGCTATTCATATTTATTGAAGCATTCCAATTTCTTTGGCACAGACTCAATGCCATTTCAGTTGGCAATCATTTTTTAACTTTGACATTGCAGATCCCCAGAGCAGTGTCCCTCCACGGATTACTCACAGTGCGCAGTACATCACATGTAAAGCGGACAGCACAGCATATTTACCATGTGTCTCACAAGGATTCCCAGTGCCCACATATAAGTACGGTACTTTTTTATCTGTTCAAAATCGTAGCTGTAGCTAGACACATGTGTGTAGTTGTACTATATATTCTGAACGAATTGCTTCATGTTGCATTCAATGAAAAATAGTGGTATTCCTATAGTTGTTGATGATGGAAGAGCACCTGTCTATCTTATGGTGCATATTCTGATTCTGAAAGCGTAAATTTTATGTTCTGGTGTCATGTGCATGAATATAAAACCCATGCATCGCAGTACGTTAATATTATGTACACATTTTAAGTTTTATAGTGGACGAGGCAATATTCTGTAAGGGCGATTTATCTCAGGGTCTATTAGCCAAACTGACCAATGGTGATGTCAAATGTAATCTCATAGCGCTTTTTCTAACCTCGGATGCCACCACAGATAGGAGCAGTACATGCTCCGATTGCAAAGTAGTGTAGACCACTATGAAATTCATCAAAGAAATGGTGTAAAAACTTTTGAAGAAGTAGAAGTTAAAGTTTTCCTAAAATATTCACAATACTTACTTCTAAAATCATATTTGGAGTATTATAATTAAACTTTTGGTGCGTTTTCAAACTTGCATTTATGTTTCAACTTATTGCAGATAAACTTAATGCGGAAATTAGGTATTCAGTCATTTCCACATGCCTAGTTGTCATAATAATCTTGTATTCATAAATTCATGGTATATAAATATTCATAATTTGCTCGTGAAATTTTATTGCTGTGATATTCATCGTTCCTTCGCAATCATCATCATATAATATTCAGAAATAGAATGATTAATACAATACTTAGCGTTATTTATGAATTGCTACTTTTCCATTGCGTGCAGATTTATTTGTCTGGCATAAGTGAGCATGTTTCGGTTTGGTCGTATAATATCGTAACATTGGCCCAAGACCAATAACAGATTTACTCGTGCATATATTTACTAGCCTGTAAATTTTATTTATCCAACAGTTGGTACAGGGTCCAGAGTAAACAGCTGGAATTAATATCACAATCTAACACGAGGTACACGCAGTTCAGGGGAATGCTGATCATTCATAAAGCACAGCTTTCCGATACTGGAGTGTATGCCTGCATAGTGAACAACAGCGTTGGTGAAGAACGTGTCGAGATCAGCGTCCTCATTACTGGTAACAATATTTTTGATCTTTGCATTTTCGGTCAGAATAAAATTTAAAATATGATATACTACACAGCTGAAAGCTGCGTGCGCATAAAGATAAGCCAGTATTCATTGAAAGCCCTCTATTAAAACAGACCTACGTGCCAAATTTGAATTAATTTCATCAATGCTGTTGCCGGAAACGTATATTTTTACTTGGTTAGTCAAATTGATATTGTGTTCGTCTTTTATTCCAAAAATTAAATTGCCTATTTAATCTAATAATTCAACATTTGTCAGATAATTTATTCGCCGTCAGTAGGGATAATCGATTGTAGGAAAACCAGTTGCATTATAATGAGTATAAGGGGTCAATTTCCATTGAAATAGCATTTTTAATGTTGAAGGTGAATTGACATGGTTTTGTGTTTTGGAACATAGAACGTATTAAAAAAAGCAACTAGTAACATTATAAAATTGTGAAAATACTGTAATTGTGAGAGTGTTAATTTATTAGCCTTGAAGTTCACAAACTTTCATGTTGTGAGACTGTCAGACATTGGTTGATGTATGACATCATAAAGCTGTTTAATTAGGAATTTGACAGCGATCAAGTACCCATTTTGATCTAATCAAATGCTGTTATGCTTTTATACACAAGGTTACAGTGATTGCAACTGAAATCCAATTAGCAGAAGAATAGTACAGATTTTCCCAACTTACAAATTGGATTAATACTTTGAGATTGTTGTTTTATCCAAAGTGCTTATTAGATTTGCAGCGCAATTTATTCAAAACTTGAGCTGAACCCTGTTTCATGAGAAGTAAAAAGTGGATTCAAACATTCTGATTGTCTTGCAGAATGCAGTTGGTCAAAAGTCTCGTGATGGTAATAAATACCCATCTCTGCAAGGCGGTAATAAGCAAAAGAGAATTCCCACTTTTTAATTCTATTGAAACGGGGTATACCCTTGGGTATACATAGGTCATATTCTCGAAAGTTTCATGTCCGGATCTTATTGTTCGTCATAATAAAGAGGCAATGCTTTTAATGCGAAATTTCAACGTTTGCTTTCTAGCTCCTCTTTTGGCCAGCATTGAACCACGTCAGCAAGTAGTAGATGCTGGAAAAACGGCAACAAAGAGATGCGGGGTTATGGGTCATCCAGTGAATTCAGTGTCGTGGTTCAAGAACGGTGCACCTTTGAACTTCGATGGAAGGATTCGACATTCCTCCAGAGACGTTTTGGAAATAGAAGATGTTCAACGCGAAGATGCTGGCATGTATCAGTGCTTTGTGGACAATGAAGAAGAGTCTGTGCAGGCGACTTCCGAGCTCAAACTTGGCGGTAAGTAACAGTATAATATGCTTTCACCCGCATTTCAATCCATTTCCTCCTTCCTTTTAAACATTTTGATTGACTGCTCCATGCAGAAAACTCCATATGCAGAACTTAAACAACATTGTATAACGGAAATCGAATTCCTTATTTATTCACATTGAGTGAAGCTTATTCTCATAACAACAGATTAAACCTGAAGAGTCAAACAAATATTTACTTTACTTAGTGTGAGAGAATTATCAAAAATATAGGAGATTTGTAGGATCCTATCTAATTTAGAATGAAAGGAAATATATGAGGGCTGGGAGCACTCCGAAAGTATAGCTTCTGAAAAACCGACTACTGTTTTGTATGCGAGCAGTTGTCACTTGAAATTTAATTTGATTCTCACGCTAAATTAGCAAGAGGATCCTGGTAGGATGCTTCGCTGTAATTGTATATGCTTTGCCTTATATTTGACTTGTAGATGATTCATTGTAAGAGGGGGACATTGTCTGCCTACATGCTTTGTACCCACGATTCTGCGTCGTTATCCCCCATGTATAATGAGAAATTCATGAACGTGTTTGAATATTTTAAGATTGATGTGGAACGCATGTTCTCGAGGGCTTAACAATAGCGAATAGTTCCAATTTGTCATCTTGTTTAATCGATACCCTCTAAATAATCCCGCGCATGTTTTAGTGCTGAAGATCCTTTTCTTAAATTTCGACGTTGCGTTCAAAAATATGACAACTCGAGAGGTAGCTAGCTATAATGTTTGCTGCGATTGAATTTAACGAACCGTGGAAATGAATATACCATACTTCAAGACCCTAATTTAACAATGATCTTTGTTCACCGAAGGGATAAGTTTAAGAAATGAGATAATAATGCGTTTTTCAATTGTATACAGTTTTTTCGTTTTTTTCTCGGAACATGCATATATTCGTTTCCAAACGATATTGATTTTCTTTCATTTTGTTTCGCTTCTTTACATTTTGGACGGAAATTATTATCTTGCGCGTAACACTGGTCTGGCGAAGCTTAAAAAATAGACAAATTTTGGAGATTGATTTCTGTGGGTTGTGCTGTGGCTTTCGCAATAGATCTGTGCGAAGATATACAATTGCAAACAGCTCTTACATGCGGTAGAGTGTATTGTAATGCAGTTTATTGCACAAAAATATGCTTTGGATACGTTAAGTGGCATCAATCTTTTCATTAGGAACGGACAGCTAGGAACCGATGATTTATGGATGATTTGCAGCGTTTAGTTCATGGGCTGGTTCAAAAGCTTGGGATGAAGCCGACCGTTTGTTCGCATATTCGCATAGGATAAGGTAGTCGACTAGTATGATGAGAACCATTAACTTGGGAAGTAATCCACACTTATATCCACTCAAAACCGAGGCTTGCAAGGAATTTATTCTAAAGTAGCTATATGCACCTAATGCAGCCTCTGATTAATTCGCACAGCGTACCTAAATCAGCCTATAGCCTATATTCATGACTATTTAAAATCACCGGTAAATGGTTCACATCTCGGATAATGACATAAATTATCTCTGGCAAATAAGTGAAGGCTGCCCTTGATATAGTTGAATCATTGGTGGGGAATTAATTAAACCCAACAAATGTGACTGTGGACCTCGGAGTCAAAGGTATTCAAAATGTATAGTTTTCCTCCTGTTTGCGATAGAAGCTGCAATTACACATTTGTCTAGCTAAGTAAAAATACACTATAACAGTTTATCATTCCAAGATACAAAATGAACCAATAGTGTGCAATATGCCCTGATACGTTGCAGTCCATGTATGATGCAGCGAAACCGTCTACAAAATTAGTTGCTCCACATACAGTCTAAAAAAGACAGCAAAATCAAAGCAGATTTCATGTTCATGCAAATTCGGGGTTATCGCAAAATGAAGTTTCATTAACCTCTTGCAACAACCTTACGTGATTTGTAGCATTACATTTGTGTTACGTGTGATGAAATAACCCCCAAAAACCTTGCAGCGAGTTTATCTTTTAAACATTCATAGTGTACAGCTCTGCATTGCGGCTGACGGAAAACATTGTGATCACTTCATACGAATTGTAGCTTTCAACGAGTGTTATTCGGTTGGACATGTGCGATATTTTTTACATACGATCATTGAATATGCAGCGCTGCTTTCGTTTTTGATATAACGGGGAGCTTTTAAGACGGGTTTCACTGCATCACACTTGGGCTGATTCTACGTTGCTTTCGTTTTTGATATAACGGGGGAGCTTTTAAGGCGGGTTTCACTGCATCACACTTGGGTTGATTCTGAACGCAGTACACCTTTGTAATTGTAACTTCTGCTCTATTGCGAGCATAGCAGGGATAATATACGTTTGAAATGCCTTGACTCCAAGGTGAAAGGTTACATTTGTTGCGTCCAATGAACTCCAACGTATTAATTCCTAATCAATTGCATTTCAACAAGACTTTAGGCTGACCCATGTTTCTGACTCCACTTGCATATTGTTTGAAGTCATGCAAGAAATTATCGCTGTTTATTGATACTCTACATGGTAATTTCTAAATATAATCTCACATCCGGGATTATGGCTTTGATATTTTTTTATCCGGTTAAATCTTTATTGGAGCCAAAAATGGACATGGATAATGTGGCTAGCACCGTTGTACTTGCATTTCCTATTCAAATTTAAATATGCTATCTGCATGGTGTTGTTTATAAAGTATAATGACCTATTCCTGCACCCTTTTGTAATTTATAGTAATGGGTTGTTGCATGGTAAATGATGTTTTTAGATTTTATATACTGTACAGTGAGTTTGTAATATCGGCTCCTAATGAGAATGTCTTCATACACATTTCTCAGAAGAAGAAAAAAACTTAATTATCCATGCATGCACTGACATTTGAAATTTATATTGTGTACATCATCAACAGCTTTACTGAGTACTACGTACATACATACGATTTAATGTAGTTTCGATTAAAATCTGGAGTCAAATCGTTGGCTGTTGTACCATGCATGCATTATCCCTGCACAATATTTAAGAATTGTAGCATTGATCTTCGATCTTATTTTACATTATGCTCTGCCAAATTTTACGACAATTCTCCTGATGCTGAAACCAGATGTTAGGATACAATATTCCTATATGCCATGCACAGATGTCGCCATGGTGTGTGCACAGTGCGTTTGAAATGGATTTTCCATGTATAGTTTGGGAATTCTGGCAGGGAAATTCATGCATGATGTGCTTATACCATTTGAAGGAGGGAATACACTAACTGGCTACCCAATTTGTTGTCAAAGCTATGTAGTATATTTCCACTTTTTAAATTGAATATGCCTTTTCACTTGTTAAACAATGAGAAAATCGTATGATGTATTCGCCTATATAATGTTAAAACGCGCTAAAAACATTTTTAGATGTATAATCTAATCCGAACATATGAGACCCCCTCGTTTACAGCTAGCTATGCAGCCATCTAGTGTATTAGACACATTTAATTCTTGGTAACAACTTTGTTGCTCTTGTATAAACAGTCTATATAGGTTGAATATAATTAGCACGCTAACAAATCACTTAAAATTTTAAATTATGAAGTATGATGATTTACTGGGGAATAAAATCGTTTCAAATATTGATATCGTATAACGAGTTCGTGAACTCCAAATTTTACGTTGTTACAGGTAAGCTAAGAAAACTGTATCAATTCACATTTAATTTACATGTGGCATCTATAAAAACATTGTATTAGTCAGTCAGTTGATTTGCCGATGAAAAGTCGCTGCTTCCTCCTGCTGACTTTTGACATTTTTCACAAACCTTCCGCCTCTCTCTCCCTTTGTTTAAGAGCTCTCCAATTTCAATCGGAAGGATCCGATTCAAATATTTGCTATATACATATTAGCCAGATAATATTTTGAATCTATAAATATAACATTGCTACAAAATTAAAGGATGGAATATTATAATGTGCAGTATGGTTGGCAGATGCGGTCCTCCCAATTCATATGCTGGAGTTAAATGCTTGTGTTCATACCTATGCCTTATAACCATTTCTTGAACAGTAAGGTGAAATTCGGTTTTGTGCTTACCTGGTTTGTCCTCTTATGCTTTCTGCCCCTTCCCTTGAGTAGTGATCAAAGTGTACTGTCTCAAAAGCAGACAGACAATGTGTTTGAGCCGAGGTAAGCATGGATAATCTGCCCCTAGAGCTTGGCCTTCTGGTTGTGATTTGATCAGTTTTCCCCACTCTGTTTCCTCCTTTTTCCCTTCTATCTCTATGGGATTACTAATTTTGTTTTCATTTTGTTGAGAGCAGCGAGGTGCATGCAAGATTGTCACCTCGCCTGTGGGCCTCTGGAGTCTTCTTCCCCGGTGGCTCTGCAGGGTCGGATATTGACTTGACTCGCAGTCGGTTACTGAGAGCCTGGGCCAAATGTTATCTATGTAAAAAAGCATGTTTTTCTGAATTGCTGCAACACGCTTATATGCTTGTCCAACTCAGAATTGTCAATTATGGACATCGCCATGTTTTAAATACAGTTCTAACTACCTGAATGAAATTGGACGTCCAATTGATATTTGCTTGATGTGACATTGCTAATGTCATACGGTAATGATGGTATGACATGCATGTGTATTTGACAGAAAACGTAGTGATAGCAAAGGGGAGGGTAAAGGGCACATTCATTGTCACATGCGCGATAAACTGCAGAAGGAATAGACATGGTCTGAAATCGGGTCATGGCGGCTATGTCAAGATTTAAAAAACTGCCCACAGCATGTGATGTCCACAATGTCGTCGAGCGTGTTGGGTGCAAACCAAAACGCGAATCGATATTTAAGGACTGTATTTGACAGCTTACAGTGTCATATTATTGTGCACGAGCTCTCGAGGGAAAGGATATTTGAAAAATTCACGCCTTCGTCCTCAAACGTAATTATCCTTGTGCGATCTATGTAGCGTGTCTACTGATGTTGGTTATATGGATGGCTGAAGATGGGATTTTAGATGTGGTCCCTTCCCTGGGGCATTCTTCCTACGTACAGGCATGCATCTATGATGTCTCTGGAGCTAAAACGAAGACAGTAGACCCTGAGTTTGTTGGTGACATCGTGGTCTCAAATTATCTTGCTCATCTTTCATTAGTCTATCCGAGGCTATTCGTGCTATTTCTGCACAAATTTGATGAGAAGTCTATCGTGCCTGGCTATACTAATCTTCTCATGGAAGCATGCAGTCCGAGAATGGTTCTGTGTATACTGACATACTGAGGCACGCATATGGTGCTCTAAAACCTCGGTAAATTTCAGTATTTCCATACGAATTGTAACATTAATTATACAGTTTTGATAATTGCCATTTATCGACTAAAATATTTGGAATGTTGCTGTTTTCTTTTTGTTTTTTAAATGACAAACTCGCTTTCTACTCTCTCATTCTCTTGTGCGAATGTAATTATTCTGATGTGATTTACTCTTGCACTTTTTGAAAAATATGATGAACCAAGATGAACACTAACAAACAGGGTGTGACATGCGAAACGCAGTAATTGCATAGTTGTCCTCCTCTTATATTCCCACCTGGAGACAGAAGTGACAAAACTACATATGCGTGATTATTAAACAGTTCCATTTATTTCTTAAGCATGAGTGTTACTGGTGGAATAATTAACTATAACTACTTCGGCTTCTTCTAAAGCTACCTGAAGTGTAATGAATAAGCTCACCATGCCGACGGCAACAACTAAGTAGACATAGAATTAGTATGCAAATAAGGTGCTGCAACGTTGAAGACCATTAGAAACCAGTTCCCCAATGCTTGTCCTGTCTCTTGGGAGAGCCACAGAACCACAATAGGTTTCTGCAGCATCTGAAAACCCCTTCGGCATTTAACACCATTGGTGGAAGCTGAAAATGAGTGGGTCGTCGGTCTAGACTAAAGGGAAAAGCATGAACATCAATCCCATAAAGGAAGGAAGCATGAAATCTTCCTCTTTGGTAGATTTCTGGCTGCCGAGTGCTAAAAGTAGTTGCAAGTGTCCACCCCAAAGAAACCGATTTTTTTAGACTGTCATAGATAAGAGAGTAACCAGAGTCGCAATTTAAACTTTTTGTACCCGTTAACTGCAATTATTATCAATAACATTATAAGCCATTAACATATTTGTGGGTGGATGAAATTATTTTTGGCATGTAAGACGAAAACATCGCAGTTTTTTCAACAAAAATACAATTTAAATTAATAAAAATCTTTAACAAAGCATAATTTCATTGAGAAAAGTTCATTTTTTGCCAGGGTGAATAACACTTTGAAGTTTTCAGCAAACATCTGTGAAGCTTTGAGAGATATGTCCAGTACACCAGCTTTATACGTATTAGATTTCGTTTATTTTGAGTGTTAAAATGAGAAAGTTGGAGCATTTGAGCCCGATGTCCGGTGGTTCACCCTCCTCTAGTTTCCCACTACTGTATTTTGTGAGACTTTTTCAGCAGAAATCCAATATCTGCTGAGTTTGTGATGGGCATTTTCGGAAATAAGATCTTTAGACACTCCATAGCGACTTTGGATGGAAATCGAATGAAATATAGAACCATATTGCTGCACATTTTTGTGAGAATAGTAATGAAACGACAAAAGACCAAATTCCTAAGAGAAATGAAATTTCCCAACATGCCCACATGGTTATAACATAATCAGATTCGCTTATTACAAACTTTTCAGCGTGGGGCTACATTTTTATTCTTCATAGAAAGGTACAAACCTTTAGATAAAATACGAAATCGGATATAACAAAATTGGTTGAGAACTGCACTCCAGACAAAGAGAATTTTCCATTAACAAAATTATCTTTTTCTCCAGAGATGAATTTGCTCTATTGCATGGGCACTTTCAGACTCAGCTTCATTTTCATTTTCTGTTTCATTATCAACTTAGCTGAACACTTATCTTTTTATTGTGCGTCAAAAAGTGAGCTTTCTTCTTTTCTAATCATTAATTTCTTCACTGTTACATTGATGCAGGGTCGAAAGATTTTAAAAAACCAACTTATAATGCTCGGAGTGGCTAGCTAGAACCAAATGACTCCAATTTATTAATGAATTCAGTGTTCCTTTCAAGCCATTATAAAGTAAATATGCAGGAGATGATTGTAAGAATGTTGGGAATCATGTGATAAAAATATGGCAACATCGATTGGCCGGTATTCACCATTTAAAATTTGACCTGTGTATTATTACCTAACTAGTCGAAGCATGTTGTCCAACGTATATCATTCACATTCTAATGTTATGGGTTCGATCACCTCATGTATCAATTTGATGACACAGACCAAGGCATTGACAAACACGAATAATTATCATTTATTGCATTGTCAAATAAATATACGATTTTCGTATTTGATGCCCCAACTGCTGATTGTTGAGCTCCAGAAAAACGTTAGTCCGCCCATTAATTAGGGTGATTGGCTGATGTTGTACCTCATATGCGACAGACTGCAGCCAATCGCAGCACCTGTTGCAGTGCTCATAAGCACAGTCCATTGTGCTGAATGCACAGTCGAATTTTGAAACTAGAAATGAAAATGCAACTTATTGCAGGGTTCTAAGTAGCAATTTTTGTAGTTACAGATTTTTAAAATCCGCAACAGTGTATTTATTATTCAATATAATTTTGCAATGTCTTTGCTCCTTCTGCCTCTTGTCTCCATTTTCCACGTGTAAATCATGTACACCATTAACTTATTGAATCTAAATTTGGTCTTATTTGTAATTGCAATTTAATATTAGGAAATTAGTACAGTGAAACCTGACTAATGTTGACCAGCCATGGTTCCAAAAAAAATCCGGTCAACTTTAGGTGGTCAACATATTTTAAAAAATCATAGAAAATGAATGCAGGGCACTGTACTACTAGTATGTATTATTGAATCAGAATAAAACCAACAAATTTTGCAGGCATATAGAGGGGGATTTGAGCACAATTCACAACATAATGCATATCCGGAAATGTACCGTTTCCAGGTTGTGCCCCTCAAACCACCCGTAGACATTGTCAACAGAGCAATTTTATTTTTCCGAATTTCTTATGCTGCGGCCAACTTTTCAGATTTAAACACATTATAAAGGTATGGCATGCACTATAAAATGTGTTATACATTCAAGGTATACGCAGGCCGGTGATCATGAAAATCAGTCAACTTTTTCAGGTGGTCAGCATGTAAGTGTGATCAAGCAGGTTCCACTGTACTTTATTAGCTTGTATGTGTACCTATATAGCAAGATCTTAATTTCAAATGCAACAAGTTTGAGCTTCACAATATGCAAAACATTGTTCTTAGATAGACAGCTATAGCTTTTGGGCTTTATTCTGTTTTTGTTATGTTTGCTTTCGGTAAAATCAAATTAAGACAAAATCTGAATGACTTTAAGGTCATTGAGCGTTGTATTTTATAAAGCCTGTTTACTGTGGAGTATTACTCTATAGGGAAAAGTGAAACTGCTATACACTGTGCTATTAATTGTTACAAAGTCTGTGCACTGCCGTGTATACTGCACATATATAAAAGCACCAAATAGCAAATTACTCGAATAAGTACCTGGAAAGTTGCTAGAGCAGGATATATCCCAAATTTAGACTAAAAGTTAGTCCTCGTAAACTCTTGTGATCTAGTTTAATGGATCACTGTAGCCCTTCGTAAATTCGTCGATCGATGATAAGCTCCATACTTATCTTTGGCGGTAAAAGCTCAATGATTTTGATTACATTGTAAAACGGTCGTTGTGCATCTGGGTTTTTGCTACACCAATTCTCGGATTTCGGTCATTTCGTAGGCTGTATAACCTATAAACTGAACACTGGTCCAATTTTGTAATTTTTTAACAATGCAGCTAAACGTGCTCCATATTTTTTTCTGTTAGCACGTTCGCAATTTTATCAATAAACACATGGTGAAATAGATTTTGTTAAAGTCCTTAATATTTTATAACCAATATAACCTACGTAAAAGAACTATAATGCCAGATCCAGGATATACGGTCATCTTTATGAGTGTTCTGAAGCATATCAACTTAAATGGATTCACTGTAAAGCATTTTATACGCCTTCTGCATGGTTTCAGCTGTTGTGTTTAACTATATCCTACTGCTTATATGACATTGGACTAGTTTTCTATCAATAGCAGAGTGAAACATTTTCACACCTGAAATCAAAAAATGGATAATACTTTTAAAAGCCTGACTGGACATAAAATACCTAGTAACTGATAAACCTGGCATCAACACAGAATTATAATGAGGACATGTAATTACAGATCGCATGTCATCACCAGTTTATAGCCATGCAGGTTACAAAATAGTGGTGGATTTGTAGATGGAACATGGTTTTGTGTGTTGTAGGCTACTATAGTTTCTTTGCAGGAAATGCTAAGAACGTCTATCAGCAACAAGGGTATCTTTTGTCCAAATAAAAATTAAGCTCGGTCCAGACCTGAGTTGCTAACACATTTGCGACGGAAATAGCTGTTTTAATTAATACTGTTAATTCAATTTTCACAATTTTGCTTCAAGTATTCCTGGAGGAATGCTCTGGGTAATATAATTAATTACCCATCGTTAAATTACATTTTGTCGAGTTGCTTTAATTGCACTGAGTTTAGCCGAATGCTTATAATATTATACCCTCGAGTTTAACTGAATACTTGTGTCAAATTTCCTTCACTTCTTATCGAGTTGTAGGATAGGCATATAATTAATTAGCTTTCGGTATAATCGAATAAGGTTTACTGCCATATGTGGGCTAGCTACTTCATTGAATTGATCCAGTCGTAATTTAATAAAGAGATCTCGAGTTAACTTCGAATTGCTCTGCGATTTAGTAATTACACATTTATAAGAAAGTTTGTGTATCATTGTATTATAAATGTATTGTCAATGCAAGCGTTGTATGTGATACACTGCATTTTCGTTTTGTATATTTTTTGTCAGGATAAATTCTGTTCTTTTCGTCACTAGACTTTCCATTTAGCAATGGAATTTACTTGGCTTATAATTTGCTATCACAATCATTTTTCGCCTTTGAGAATGACTGCACTAGAGCGTTTCTTATGCATATATACTGTATACACTTTTTAATTTTGATTTCGAGCTTAAATTGCGTTATATAAATGACAATCATTGGATTTGAAGTGTCAACTTGAGAATGTAGCAGGCGGATATGAGGTGATGCTGCATAGCCAAGATTGAGATTAACAAAGACAGTTTTGGCAGGTGATAATATATGGTTTGCTAAGTTTATACTTTAATCAATACCGAACTTAAATTCCATTTAAGTCGCTCTGAAACCAGATTTCGGATTTTCACTATTATAAATACATAGAAATATAGTTAAATATAGTTAAATATAATTCCTCATTGTCCCATAATTTGGAATATAATATTCAGACAGATATGCTTCCAACTGTGACTTTATTATACTATTGACACTATTCTAAAATTTTCTATATCCAAATTCTGTTCTGAATACTTTTCAGATGCTGCACCAATGTTTCATTCAACGTTCTCTGAAGAAACTTACAACCCAGGACCTCAAGTTTCTTTGAAGTGTGTGGCATCCGGAAACCCTCCTCCAAATATCACATGGACATTGGATGGTAACCCAGTTTCCGAAATTCGGAGATGGCTTGTGGGCAACTATGTTACAGTCACTGGTGAAGTTGTCAGCTATGTGAATATCTCTCGCCTGAAAGTGGAGGATGGAGGTGAATACGCCTGCTTGGCTGCCAACAGAGTTGGAACTGTTGAATACAGTGCTCGAGTAAATGTCTATGGTAAGTGGGATTGGTAAAAGCTATAAGCTCTCTGACTTAATAGTCGCCAAGTGCAAGGCAATCGAAAATAGTGCACCACTTATAATAATTATGCAGTTTAAGCTTATCATTTCCACTTCTACACAGGTCTTCCATACGTCCGTCCATTTGGAAATGTCACCGTAGTAGCAGGGAAAGTTGCCGAAGTAACTTGCAGAGTAGCTGGCTATCCTATAGAATCCATATCTTGGGAAAGGGGTGAGTACTAATCGTAATTGATGTTGAAGTGCATGCATACGATTAACTTTCCCAAAGTTAATGTGAGTCAATTGCGCGATTTACTTACATAAAAATGTCGTTTTTTTTATCCCAGTCCTTTCTTCAATCTCACCTTACTCTAAGATAATGGCATTTCTTTAGAAAAAAAATCGCATTTGTGGTTTGGCATATATACAAAATTGTAAAATAAAATTTCAATGATTGCGCATTTACAATAATTGTGGTAAAAATGATAACTTTAGAATGTTTCACCTGAAATTAAACAAATGAAATGTAGATAACTGTCAGAACTCAGGGCCGAAATGTTCATGTTATAGTTAGCAAAGAAGTGTGTGGCTTAAGTATTGGGTTTGATAAAATTTAAGTGCAAGCATTTGTTGAAGTTGCGGCGCGTGAAGCTGGAAAAATATATTACCGTAAATTTTCTTACTGAAGCCCGGGCTTCTATTCAAAACAAACCGGTTTGCTTACATTGGAAACCGGTTTTTAATCATTGACCGGGCTTTAATTGGACCCCAGCTTATGTTAGAAAATTTACGGTAAATTAGCAAAAGGGTGCATGGACCTAACACCAGTAAAAATATAAAAACTATATAGTGCATGAATATCTATTTTTAAACACGCTGATAGGGCAAAGTCAGCTAAGGACCAGATTAGTTGGAGTCTGACGCTAGAATTTCTGAACAGTATTTTGTCTCAGATTTTAGTTAAGTTTGCCCCTGAGAATTCTGATAATGTTAATTTAGAAGCGCAGAGAGCGATGTAGCCTACCCTCCATTGAAAATGTGCATATCACTAGAGAGATCGCACTTGAATATTTAAGCCGTGTGGGAGAAAATAAATCACCAGCTAGGCCCAGATGGCATCTTTCCCCTATATGTTAAAAGCATTTGGTGAAGAGTTTGTTGATGCATTGGTAGCTGCATGGATTTCAAGCATATATAAATTCAGGGAAGGTTCCTGCATGGCCATTTTAAAAATGCTAGTGCCTATATTTAAAAAGTGGTCACATATAATGAGGCTACAATTTACAGGCCCATTAGCTTCACTTCAGTTGGGAGATCTGAGTTCGGAAAAATGCGACTTCAGTTCGATAGTGATTAATGTAAACTTATGCATGTCAGAGCCAAATATTTTGGTTGCTGTAACATTGTATCAGTAAGGATAATGGCCTCAGGGTTATAGAGCACATGCAGGAAGCTAAGCTAATTAGCGCTTTATTTTATTTTATTTTTCCATTTCATTAGAGAAAAAGGGACATTGATTGGACCACTGATCCAAATTGTAGTAAGATCTAGAACCCTGATAAATGTGGTTGATTATATGAATGGCTGGCAATATAATGCGGTGGAAGCATGCATGTTTGAGGGCTCTAAATAATATTGTAGGTACATATCAAGAGGTGTAAAATTTTGTTCTGGAATAGCCTTTGCATATGGAGATCTCTGTTATGCCCTGATAAAATATTAAATAGAAACTATACCATAACTGATAAGTGATGTTCCATCTAGTGCTTTTAGTTTAAATACTTGTTTTACGCCCTAGAGGGGAAATTTATTACATGGGCTTCTTCCAAATATATTCTTCCCACTGATGGTTCCTCGACATTACAGTTCCTCATCTTCGTAATGTAATTTCCTCTCGTGCCCTTTTCGTCAAACCATATATCATAATTCCGGCTTCTGTGAAAGAATGAATCTTGTCTTTAATCTGTTATGTGCTCCTTCATCTCTCGCTCGCCAGCAACACTTTGGTGACCACATTGCTGACAGCTCCGTTACTTTGTGACTTGTTCCAATCATACATGGAATTCATTTGCTGAAACGAAAGGCTGTTCACACTAGCATTGTTTCCCAAAATCGATAGAAAGGAAGATGACAACGAACCGTATAAAAGGAATCTAGCTGCACCCGATTAAAAGTTCCCCAAGTACAGACTCTTTATTGTTCTTATCCGAATATTTTATTTCCATGGAAAGGGGTTCGTTAACTGTTTCTGGCCTTTAATGAACATCGTTATTTATTAAATGCGATGGCATATGTTATTGTTTGTGGTCCAGACGGAGTGCCTCTTCCTGCAAGCTTGCGCCAAAGAATCTATCCAAATGGTACACTTTTCATCGATAGAGTGGAAAGACAGTCCGACCAGGGAAAGTATGTTTGCATCGCCAGGAGTTCACAAGGGCAGTCTGCCAGGAGAAATCTATGGCTGGTAATCGTGGGTGAGATATGAAACTGTGATTCATATAGCTGTTTTGCTGTTGTGAACTAGAAAGGGACAATCCATAAATTATGTCGCTAATTAGTTATTTTTAGACCTTATAAAAACCACAGTCAATAAGTGCAGGCATCCATGCACATTTCTTTAAAATATACGACATCATTTATGGATGGCTTAAATTATGTGTCATTAAACTATACGGCATGCATGAATACACACTAATAAACCAGAACAATGAAATGAATGAATGAACACACATTTTCAAATAGAAGTGCATTGAATTAAGAATTAATAATAGCTGCGAGTTAATGTAACTATAAAAATTCTAACTATACATTCAAAATTCGGTAACAAAATTTACCTTTATGAGCTAGCTGTTTTTAAATAGGCAATGCAATTGATTGCTCGGGAATGAATTAAACAACCAGTTTGCACATCTAAATTTTTGGATGGAATTATACGCATATGCTGGGAGTTGAATGAAGAAGTGTGAAAATGCCTTTGGGAAGAGTTGGATTGCACATTTAATACACAAATGGGATATCCGTTATGCTATTTGATGTGATAGATTTATGCACTGCGAATCATGAATCCATCTAAATTCGGTAGATTTCCCTACTTTTATCATTATTCATCATATGGGTAAGAATTCTACAGAACTTTGTAGCATTTCTACTCCTTTAAAGGTTTTGATGATTTTCAAAGTAAAGTCATGTGCTCTTATGCTTGCTGTTTCGCTGCTCTAAAATACTAAAGCATTTTATTGTGACTCGAAATTGATTTCCTCGTTGCCATGCAGTGTAATAAAATAGCGAAATAGGCTACTATGTATATGGAGTGATGTGGTAATGTGTTGGCAACATTGATGCCAAAACATTATCTGCATTGCTATTCTTTGAAAGTTTCATAATAAGATATTAGGTCTGAACGGTATCAAATTATTTTTATACGTACATTATATGCACTTTTATTATTCTGCAAATTCAAGATTTTTATCTTTTATACTATAGTCAAATTTGACGCCAAAGTCTCAAAAGATTATGGCTAGCTCATTTCTACCAATTCCATCATCGTAAAATGCAGTATATTTTAAAGTTGTTTATATCGGTTCCCAAATCTTTTATCGCCAGAATTTGCTGGAAGGCGAGCAGGCTTATAATACAGTGTTTATTGAGATGCGATCCAATTTAATCCATATTACCATAGTCAATATCGCATGAAACTGTTGCCATCCCATCTGCTCTCACATGCACACACGCACATACAGAATATTGCTCTCAACTGTCGCGGATAAGGACTGAACTAAGTATGCAATTGTTAAAAAGAGATGACCGCAATTACATGTTCACATTAAATTGCAGATTGACAATTTATAAATTACAAGAAAGAATGAAAACATATTTTTTTTCTTAAAGTGTTGCAGTTGATTTCAAACTTAACATCATGCAACATTTGTTGCTATATATATGAAATTCCATTGCAGATATTGAATAACTTCAAAAATGCATGATACTCTGGGATGTTTATTAATGGAATGTGAAGAGGGTTTCTAAATCCTGTCTGCATGATAAATGAACAGTTAGAAAACTTGAGAAAACTTCCTCAATGCAGTAAATATATTGATATTGCAAATAATTTTCAGGAAATGTTGCATCCAATTCCTATTGTTACTTTAAGAAGTGTACATATTGCAAAAAATGTATCCCCCACTATTAATCATACTGTGTTGCGCAATGAATGTGGACATTTATGAGGTAGGCAGGTCTATGTCCTAACTTTTGTTAGGGGATGAGACGGGGCAGGTCTGAGCACCACTGATGTCCATCTTCGCATCAAGATCATATATAGAAAGAAGAGCTCAGTTCTGGGTCGTTAGCGTTGACATTTGGGGCTACCCTGGACAAATTGCCAACGTAGCTAATTAACGTCGTCTTTTCGCCTTGTATCGCTCTAGCTGTGTACCGGCAGTACTACTATAGAGAGAGAGAGAGTGAGCCAAGTTCCGTGACGATTCTGAAATGGCAGCCAAGGGACATTTGTGGCTGTCGTTCTCCAGCAATCTTCCCCTTTGAAATCCTTTTTTTAGTAGCAATTTTGTAACTGAGCTGCGTTTTAATGACCGCTTGGAACCAACCCCTTAATTACTAAGTCCATGCGCGTGGTCTGTCTTTGCAAGCACCGAAAACGGCAGTAATTGCATTATTAGTGAATTACTAGGAGATTGCAGGCGAATTTTAAATTCAATTAACGTCAATGAAACGGCAGCCTCATTGGGATAGTTTGAAGGTGTGGTTTTAAACTGCCAGTTGTTCACATACTTTTTGTTGGTTTTTTATTTTGTTAGTTTTTTGTTGTTGTGATTCTTGGGATATGGCACAGAATCGATACTGGGACACTCATTTCTCGAAAGCATTCTTTTCAGTGTGTGTCCTACTTCCACAAATGTCTTCCTTTGCGCGCTTGCTCCCAGTTAATAAAAGAAAAGGGTGCTCCACTATATAACTGCATTATTACATCGATTGTAAGTATGTTTTTCTGCTTGAATGCGCATAAAGCATATTGTTGCCAAAATATCATTTCCCAACCCCTCAAAAAAATAATTAATATTTCAGGTTTCTTTTTCTTCTGCTTCATAAATTTCTGTAAAAAACTTTGCATTGATACTAGTTTACTAATGAGACTGCATATAGCTGGAAGCAAAACATGCAAATATAAAAAGTAATGTGCCTTATATAGACGGAAGAATCTCACAAAATACACGGGCAGCACAGGGTATATAGTAAAATTGATTGGTACCGTTGTATCCAGTCAGTTCACATTTAATTATTTTTCCTTTTGCAATTATTGTCAGTTTCCTTCTTACTCTAACAACCATACTTTATCTATAGCTTCTACCACAATGTTCAAATAACAAGATTCCTATACATACATTCCAAATCAATGTGGAAAAACAAAACTTCCTAATGAGAAGTAATGTAGATTAGTTTTGTGATTATATGGAAAGCACTTTATAGATTGAACCCGCATCTCTCTCCAATATAATCATAAAATTAATCTACATTACTTCTCATTGGTAATTGGTTCTCTGCAATGACGAAGATGATTGGCTGAAGGGGTCCATTGGAGAGTGATGCTATGACAACTGAGGTACGATGTATGGGTGGGTCTCTTTGGAGTGCTGCTGCTCCTAACCATTCTAACTAATTCCTTAATTCCATTATGGAAATTGTATAGGATGATTTGCACTTTCGATGCAAAAATGCATAGTAATGTTCATTGCAATTCGTTCTGAAAACGTAATTCAGCCCAGACGTATGCACTGTAATTTCAAATGTCACACAATGTGTATTTAGTGTCCCAGTTTGGGACACTAAGGATAGTGTAGGCGGGTATTTCCCTTCATGAGGGTCCCCAGATAGGGTTTAAATCAGCATGCACTTGACTCCAAATTATGCACGCCTCATTTGGAGACCCAAAGGAATGTCTTTTATGGCAGCATATATATTTAAACAAGGAACTATTAGTCAGTGTCATGTCGTATATCAATAAGTATTAATTTCTCATTCAATTGAATTGCTCTATTTGCATGTATAGGTAATGTTTCTTCTGTTGCAAATTTTTTAACCGCAGCTCCTCCAAAAATCGACAAATTCAACTTTCCTCAAGATTTGAAGGAAGGAATGAGGACGCGTATCTCTTGCATTGTGAGCGATGGAGATTTACCACTTGTGCTGTACTGGTTGCGAGATGGAAACCCGATCCAACAAGACAGCAGTTTACAAATTAACAGCAGCGACGACTTCTCCAGTTTTATAACATTTCGGAGTCTAAGCAGCACGCACAACGGAAATTACACATGTGTTGCGAGCAATGGAGCCGCCACTGTTAGCCACACTGCAGAACTTCTGGTGCGTGGTGAGTAAGCTCATCACTTGTTTTCAATCGATAATGCACTTTCGCAAGATATAGCCCAGACACAATCCAATATTCTCAATGTTAACAAAAGTATTTGGATTGCCAGAGGAGGACAAACAATGGACTGCAGTCCATCATGGCCTCTGCATATAATACCTATCTAATACCATTATACAATAGCCACAACATACTGCCCTATCTATAAAGAATTCAAGAACTATATACTTCCATCGTGTTATTTACATATTGTATAGCAAGAAAGTTATTCACTGTAGTATAATACATATATAGGTAGTTAAACTATACTTTGAAAATAACATCTGGCTAAGCAAAATCGAGGCAAACAATTCCCCTATAATTTCATACTGATTATAAAGCTTTATTCCACAATACGTATAGGAAGGATAAACTTCATTTATTCTAAATGTATACGATAATATCACTGAAAAAGAAGACATTTTTTAATTTTTACACATAGTAAATGGTATAGGTATCATATTTGAAGAAAATGGGCCAATTTAACCTATAGCTACCTGGCCCTGATATGAAAATAATGGCAAGCAAGCGCATTAAAATTACTGCGTTACTACTGATTCAATTTCGCAGTCGCTGGAGAATGAGTATATGTGGTACTACTATAGGTATAGCAGACCTAAAAAAAAAAATAATTTTCATATATGTAGTCCCATTCCGCACAACATTTCGCATGTAATACTTCCTTTTCGTCAGTTAAATTTTATTTTCATGCCATTTTTAAATAATTTGCTCTGCTCTGTGTGATCTAATTTCATTTCGCTCTTGTCTCTGAAAACCTAATGCTATTTTCGGATTTCATTGCGAGCTACTCTCTTTGAATCGAAATAGGAGTGGTTGAAATTTAATACCGTCATTATAGAGACATTTTTTGAGCCTTATGTGAGCCAAGCATCTCCAAAGCTTTCCCATATATACTCTACTCTATTAACAACAACATATATAATTCATTTTGGATTTATTCTTGCTGTAAACTGGCATATTTTCAGAAACATATATTTGTCACAAAATTGTTCTTTCTAATGTACCCTATCAAAAAAATGGAATTTGCAGAATAATTCCAGCTGTCCCAAATAATAATGCAGTTATAGAGATGATTTTCTCGCAATACATAGTATACTATATTATATTGCGTAAAGTGTAACATATAGTCCAAACTGATGGTGTGAAGGGAACGCAGTTCATCGATATGATTTAATCAAGTAGGTGTATAGCCGCCAACTTATATCATCGTCCACATACTTTCTTCGAATGTAATTGAATATTTGGTAGTAACAGCCTCTGCAGCTGGTATATAAACATGGGATATTAATGAAACTCGCTGAGCAGCCATCTTGTGCAATGTTCAATATAATAGACAATAATGTAGTACTGCATGAGAGATACAAGGACTGTTTCTCTTTCAATAACTTTCTTTCCCGTAAGTTTTAATTTGTTGGCCGAGTTGCAAATATATGGAAATGAACTCTGTGTTCATAAAACATCCTGTAACATTATTTTTAAAACTGTATGCTCGCGTCTTGTGCTGTGAGTTTTTCATGAACGTTTTGAAATACAACACACATTTCCCCTGTTGCTACGATTAGCATTCACTATGGTTCTACACATATACTGTGGACCATAATTGACGCCCGGGGAAAGGAAAACGCTGACGCATTCGCAACTTTTATTTATACTAATCTGAAATTTAAATGCCTGCATCTTTTTGGCCCTGGGATAACAGATGGTATTCGCGCCAACATCATGAATTTTTTTTTATTTTATGCGGTTGATAACATTAGTTGCAGAATATCCCTTTAAACGCGTTCTGTTTTATTTCCATTGATTTTACTTGTAGTGCCACCATCTTGGATCCAAGAACCAGAAGATGCTGAAGTACTAAGTAATCAGCAGACAATATTGCACTGTCGGGCTGAAGGCTTTCCAATTCCTAAAATCCAGTGGCTGAGAGGGCGAAGTAAGTGTTGATTTATCTTATTTAATTAAATATGAATTGGACCGGGAATGTTAAAATTAATTATAGACAATATTATGACTTTGTTCAAACAAGTATTATATTGTAATTCACCGCCATCATGTTTATTACAAAGGAATTACAGGAAATACTGTCATCTTTCGTATCGATGTCCCCATGAAAATTGCCATGCAGGCAATATACACTGAACTTTGAATTGTGCTAGCATGATTAATGCTCATATTAGGTACTATCGTATCTTAAATAGAAAAGCCAAATTGAGCAGTTGCTTCATCTCTGTTTCCTCTAAGATAGAGCAGGTTTTAGAGGCACAACCAGAAATGGGTGGCGAATGTGTGTGTGTTTTGGCCAAGTCGTTGTCATTGATTGATTTGGTGCCTGAGTGGGTTGACTAGGTGGGATGTCTGGTTGTGGTTCCGCACATTAATTCAGAGAGATCGACAGCAACTAGGGATGGCTAGAATAGAAAGGAGGGTGTGTATAAAGAAGGAAGATGCCACGAATAAAGACGGGATCTTATAAAGGGTGAAAGACTGGATGCTGAGAGCGGATGCCTTGCAAGATGTGTGAACTTGGCATCCCCAGAGAAAAACTTGTCGATGGACTGCAAAAACTTAAATTGAAGTTGGTTTTTAGATCGGCATCGTATAGGAAGATTGCTTCGATGAATCGTTCAATGGCTCTCCTTTCTTTAATGCAGCCTAGTCATGACCCGACATAGGCAGGTCGAAGTTGGTTGCTTCTTTTGAGCTCGATGAGACCCATTTCATAGGCACTAAAAAAGGAACTCATAGCGAAGAGTATACTCGTAAAAGAAGAAGCAGATTGAGTGTCCTCCCCCTGAATTTTTTCTCGGTTCACCCTTATCGATATACTTACTATACGTCGCGACTTTGGAAAGAGCCGATACCATGATGACTATACTTGTAAAGCATTCGTATCTACTGTCTGCTCTTTTTTACTTGATCTTTTGCGTCAGAGCGATAATTTCCTATCCATCTAGCTAGCTTTCTCCCTAGTGCCTTTTCAATCCTGAATAGAACCGTCAGAGTTGAAGATGTCATTCCAAGATGGACTCATGTTCCGAGTGTCCAAGATTAGATTAGATTGCTGTCTTCTTGCAGTGCGCAGAATGTTCCAATAAGGAAAATTTTCCCAAATGCAACCACATAATCTTGGTTGATTGCGATGCAACGGGAATTTTCCGAACTAAGCATGACTGTGTGACTTTGGTTATCTCTTTTTCGAGCATCCAGAAGGGAAAGGTGGGGATGGAGTTTGAGTTTTAACTTGCCTTCATCAGACTAAAACTAATTGTTGTGCAGGAAAATGCAGCCTTCATTTATTATTAACTTGATAATTGTTATATGTATATAGAATGATGTTAACCTTCACACAATTTACATTATGCTGTCGGAATTCGTTCCTGTGTCGAAAGTTTTCTATTTAAATTCATACTGTTGTGCAATATTCACAAAATAATTTCGCCACACCTAATTCAGCATTTATAGATGAATTTATTAGTTTCCACTACTATTGGGATTCATTTTCTAGATTAATATCGTAGGTTTAAACAATGTTTGCACACGATTCAAATGTATATATTATTTCATCAAGACTATACCATATCATTCTCTGCACAAGTCTGCATGCAGTGCTTTATCTATCTTCCACTATGATGAAACTAACATTACTTTCAGCGGATTCTCCTGGTGATTATACCCCATTTCTACCCGAGGACGAAGACATATCTGTATTCGCCAACGGGAGTTTATTTGTGCCACATGCCACCAGGAACCATCAGGGATATTTTCTATGCCAGGCGAGCAATGGAATTGGATCTGGTCTCAGCAAAGTAGTTTTCCTTAAAGTTAACGGTTAGTCTTGGATAACTGCATGAACTTTGTACTATTTAATATCCGGAATAGAACTGCCTTGCGCCTGAGTATAAAGATGAAATGAAATCCCCCAATTTACAAAACTTTGTTTATATTCATTATATACCAGATTATTTCCAATAAAAGTAATACGTTTTAATAAATTGAATACATGATCGCAGTGCGTTACATGCATATGTTAATTTGTTGGCATCGCAGACCTTGAGATTTAAAATTACATTAAGTAATGAAATGCATCAGTGATGCGGCAGCATTGTGAAAATTTACTGGAAGAACAACATTAAAAGAAAGAAATGTTTTCTTTTTTCCAAATGATGTGGAAGTAACTGTATATTCAAAGTTTCCATCTGCATTTGAATCGTGACTTGCATGTTAAATGGATTTTGTAACCTCGAGCTCAAAATTTACGAAGGTTTCACACTATTCTTCCATTTAGTCTTTGATTGAGTCTTTTTATATTTTAATTGTTACATGGCCCTGTGAAAATGTTCAATAATGCATTTTATCAATATACAAATATGTATCCATTATTTTCTCATGTAAATGTGCACTTGTATGTCTCTGAGCTATACATTTTGCTATTAAAGCAAAAAATTATTAAAAAATTCATATCTCTTTTATTGTAGATTGCACTTTGGCAGGTTTACTTATTCAAATGATTCTGAAATTAATTAACCAATTAAATGGCTTTATTATTTCATTATTGTACTGAAAAATATTTTAATGTTAATAATAATTGTATTCAATATTTGATTTAGTTCCGGCATTCTTTGGATTCAAATCGCAAAACTTCACTGTTGAAAAACACCGAGATGCCATTCTCAGATGTGACGCTAAGGGTGAGACTCCTATTGGCATCACGTGGATGAAAAATAAAGAGAAGATTAATTTTCGAACAGAAGATAGGTAATATAAATTTTGACATGCTATATATGGAAAAAGTAATTTAAATCCAGCTGTTCTCTTCAGGTTGAATTACAAGGAATTTGCTACAGACGATGGGATGACATCTGAACTGATAATAAAAGATGCCGAACTCGGAGATGCGGCGTATTATGGTTGCCTGGCAACCAATGCATTTGGCCACGATGAAGTCACATTTCAAGTTATTGTCCAAGGTTAAATTATAAATTGATATGCACAAGTAGAGTGAATGCAAGGAACACTAATATGAAACTGGCAAAATGCTCAAATATGAAAATCAATATTTTTTATGTCTTATGTGGCATTCCTAGAGCGTCCTGGACCTCCTGCAAATCTTAAAGTTCCGGAAGTGAGTAGTAAATACATCAAACTGACGTGGAATCAAGGAAAATCGGGAAACAGCGTTATATCCAAATACATAGTCAAGTACACTATGATTACAGGTAAGGTGTTGCATTGATTACTTCAATGTGCAAAGCGCGAATTGAATGTAAAGCAGTGAAAAACTAAAATATTACAAGCCCTTGTAAATGAAAATATTTTCTTGTTAAATTACCTTTATGGAAAATTCACTGTATGAAAAGGCTGTTGAATCCTCAACATAATAAATGGTTAGATAATCCCGCTTATATAAATCTACAATGGAAATTGTTACATGTTTATTATTGGGAAAACAATGCATGCAATCCAAAAAGTTTTACCTCAACAAATTTTGTAAATTGTATTTAATGCGTTGCACTTCCAGTCATCATTTTGGCAATATGTAGTTTTTAAAAAATAAAACCTTGTGTTTGATATAGATGATGGCAACGTTAGTACGCCATTTACTTCAGATGTGAGCGACACAACAGCTATAATGTCGTCGCTTACACCTGGGACAACATACAAATTTTGGGTAATAGCTGTTAACAACATCGGTGAAAGCCTTCCTAGTGAAACCGTTGAAGTTACTTGCACTGAAGAAAGTATGCCTGCTCACAATCTATATGCTGTCATATTTACATAGTAACCATTAGATATCATGTTCTTATTCAAGCCCCTGAAGGTGCTCCTCAAGCAGTGGAAGCAAAAGCTGTTGGACCAGATTCAATTCATGTCACTTGGCTGGTATTGAATATACATATTTCACATGATAATTTTATGAACGTGGCAACGTGAAATGGAGGGTTTATTTTATGTTACAGCCTCCCAAGAAAGAGTTGTGGAATGGGCAAATTCTTGGATATTATATTGGCTATAAAATTTATGATAATCCAGAACCATATGTCTACAAAACTCTGCGAGTGTCTTCAGGGTTTCGAGAAGAAATCTATTTGAGTGGTTTGCGAAAATTTACAAAGTACAGCATCGTAGTCCAGGCTTTTAATCGAATGGGAAGTGGTCTGGACTCGGATGAAGTTGTTGCCTACACTCTCGAAGATGGTATACATTTATACTTCAACCGATAGATTATTTATATACAACTAACTTGTGAGTTGCGATTAGAAAAATTAACATTTAACCTATGAGCGTAAGTGTAGTATTTCCAGAATAATTAAAAAAATCATACTATATTTGAAATCTGATAAATATTGTGCGCTGCTTGACGGCGTGCAGCAATAATATTTAGAGTAAGTTATGCAACACATCGAATTATTTTACATTGCAGTTCCATCTGCACCACCTCAACACGTACAATGCTCAACACAAACATCTCAGGGAATCCATGTCACATGGTTGTCACCTCCCCCAGCTTCGCAGAATGGAGCAATTAGAGGTTACAAACTTTTGTACAGTGCTGTGGATGATGAAGAAGGTACTAGTGCATGCAATGAAAATGTTATAATGGCAAATTCCACTTTGAAGTGAATATAACAGTTAAATAAAATTTATTTTTATGTAATTTTTACAGGGCCTGAAGATACAAAAACAGAAGTGATAACTTCTCAAACAATGAAGGCTAATTTGAGGAATTTAAGCAAATATACGAATTACACTATTCGCGCTTTGGCCTTCACAAGAGTTGGTGATGGAGCCATCAGTGGTGCAGTTTACTGCAGAACTAACGAGGATGGTAAATATGATTCCGTCTCATTTGTTTCTATACAGTCCTTTACACCAGAGAAGGCACTCCAATCTTCCTAACCTCCACCTAATTCGGCGAGCCAACTGAACAGGACGGGGTGCTCAGTGTAGTGCGTTTCCAAGACCTTGCAGACACACAGGTGCAAGCAATTGGCTCTTCACTGAGCACCCCTGTCCTTTCGAGTTAGCTCGCCTATTTAGGGGGAGGCTAGTAGGATTGGAGTGCCTTCTCTGGTGTAAAGAACTGTAACTACGAAAACATAATTACTGTAGGTGTTTGTGTCGCAAAACGTTTTTGCAGTAATGGAATTGGATTCTTCGTTTTGTTGATTTAAACGGTAGTGCCTGGTCCTCCAGCAGATATAAAAGCATTAGTTATGTCATCCGAGGCTATTATTATAACGTGGAAACCTTCTGAGCACCCGAATGGCATCATATTGAAGTACACAGTATATATGAGATTGGCAGAAGCGGGTGACCATGTACGATTTTAAGAAGTATATGATGTAAGGACTAAGAGTAATTGAATCAATTGTAAGTGCTTTACAAATGTATGGTCTACATTGCAGCAGTTTTGCATTGTTATAGTTAATCACTCCTGAGTCACCCACTATACAATTATTAAATTGATTACCATATAATATGTTTGAATGTGCTGCATAATCTTAATCATCTTGAAAGGAAATGTTTCTAATAATGCATCAGGTGACTTGAGGATGATCATTACTCGTTTTAGGTATCTAACAGATAGCACACTGTATTATGAAATCATTGTTTCGTAAACATGTTACTGCTGCCTTTCCATTCATTTCAAAAGCAAAAGAAATTTAATAGTTTTTATTAAACTGAATTATACATGTTTGGCCTTACAATAACAGCAATTGCTTTTATTCTACACAGTCGGCAATTTATTATAAAATTACTGAATGAAGTAATCCTGACTTTTGGATTAATTTAAGCATATAGTGAAGCACATAATGTCCTCGGATCCCAGTTTGACATTTGAAGCACGTGGATTGAAAGATGGACAACGATACGAGTTTTGGGTAACTGCTTCGACTGTCATGGGTGAAGGAGAAAGCACTAAAGTAGTCAGTCAGTCTCCCAAAACCAGAGGTCATCATTTATGAACTTTTGTTGCCCCGGCAGCATAGCGCTGCATGCCAGTCACTTTCATGCTCATAATTACAAAGTTTTTACAGTTCCTGCCAATATTTCATCCTTTTCGGATCGTGTTGTGGTTCCTTACAAAGAAACTGTACGTTTGCCATGCAGAGCTGTTGGAATTCCTACTCCCAGTCGTGAATGGAAAAAAGGGTGAGAAATATGTTCAATGTCTATAATGTTACACTTCAAATGCAACATTCTATACACGTCCCAGTAAATATGTTTTAAGGGATGTAACTTAATCATTGTAATATTTAGCTTCAAGTACTTTGTACCATTGTGCAGATTACTAAAATTGTTATTCAATAATCATAACTCCTTATTTCCTAAAAAAAATCTCAAAATCTACTGTACAATGACTGCATGTGGAAGAGGAAGGGTTCATAGAGAACTTCGCAGAGTCATCTGGTGCACTGTTGTAGCAAACAAAATAATGAATTTTTTAAGTGCAGGGGCAAAGTAATTGAAGATGATGAGCGAACTGGAATCGGCCAGGACGGTGCATTGATTCTGCAGAATATCCAAAATACAGACACAGGAAATTATTCTTGTCAAGTAACAAACGCATTCGGAACGGATACAATTTTCTACACGGTGTCAGTGAAAGGTAAATGAAAGCTAAGTATTATATGTCATGAGCTGTCCTCAAAATTTGATAACAACAATGTTATTTTCCAGCTCCTCCTATTTCACCATCAATAATAGTTGCTCAAGTCACAATATCTTCTATAACAGTTTCTTGGAAAGAATCTGAAGACGGTGGAAGTAGGATTTTAGGTAATTTATAATGTTTAATTGCTATATAAAGAGAAGGAAGTATACCAATTTCAAGAAACACTTGTCTCAATGTTTTTGTCTGCAATTAAGGATATTATTTAAGTTTCAAACGCGATTTCGGAGAATGGGAGGAAATTGAAATCAGACCAGACCAGCATACATTTACCTTATCAAAACTTCACTGTGGTAGTCGTTATCAGTTATATTTGACTGCATTTAACCGAATGGGCACTGGTCAACCCAGTGGAATAATTCCAGCAAATACAGAAGGATCAGGTAAATCAAACAACCATACTTTTGTCACAGTTTCAAAATTCATGTTTTGCTAAAATTAAGTTATTTCAATAATAATTAGCACCTCAGGTTGCCAGGAAGGAAGATGTGCTGGAACCGAATTCCACATTCATTCAGCTGCGACTGGACAGATGGCCTGATGGAGGCTGCAGGATCCTGTACTTTGTGGTTCAATACAAGCTCAAACAGAATGTTCAGTGGACACTTGTTTCAAATAACATACAATCCTACCAAATACATTTCATCATCACTGACCTCCAACCATCAAGCTGGTACAGTGTCCAAATAACTGCCCATAATGATGCAGGTTCTGTTGTTGCCGAGTACGATTTTCGCACTATTACCAACATCGGAGGTTAGCATTGCGTTGACTATTATCCTTAATAATATTGTTAAATCACCACATTTTTTAAATATTGGACCTGTATTTTTTGTAAATATCAGATGGTTTCGATTGGACACAAGAATGGGGTGGTCATGAATCATCTGTGGAACCAGCACATTTTAATTTTGGTATCATCGTGCCAGTGTCTGGTTCTGCTGTGAGTGTATTTATGGCTCTTTTAGCCCTGTGCTGCTTCTTCATGCGAAGGAAACATCGTGGTTTTCAGCAAACAGGTAAGATGCTTAAAGACCTACAAGTTTTAATGGATTAAATTATATCTGTTTGTGCATGCATAATAACACATTTTGGATATAATAATGAATTGTGTGCTCTGTAGTCAATACATATAATTGATATACTGTCACAAGATAACAAGTACCAGATATTGCTAGTGCTTTACACTGCATTAGTTTACAGTTGATATGCATATACAGGGTGTCCCGTCAGAAGGGAGCACTTTGAAGAATGTGAATTAGTAATCATATATGAACTTGACTATGATGAATCCAATGATGACAAATTGTGAGCATAGTTGTGAAGCTCACCCACTGGTTCGGCTTCTCTGCTTAGTACTCCGTGGATTGCAGTGATGCATGCCATGTGCAATACTAGAAAATTGCTGTAAAATCGTATGTGCATCGAATAACTTCAAAACCTCTACCATCTCTGAATCTCATCGTGCTCTCCAACTTTCAAATTGGAACTAACCCCTTCAATGCATCGGTTCGAAAGTTTGAATGTCAATAACCTTGAACTAAATATTCAAGGTCAATGATAATGCCATTGGATTCATCATAGTCGAGTTCATATATGATTACCAATTCTCATTCTCCAAATTCCCCATAGTTCCCTTAATATCTGATGAGGTGCTTCCTTCTGGCGGGACACCCTGTATGATGATGCTTCAGTAATTTAATACCGTAGTACCATATAAATCTATAACTGTACAGCATAATGAATCATATCTGATTTCATAGAGAACGAGCTCCCATATGCAACAGCCTCAAACAAAGCTGTGCTTCTTGATGGGAAAGCTTCGAATCACGTTCAATTAAATCACGACGGAAATTGCACATTATCATATGCTGCTTTGACACCTACTGTTGACAATTTTGTTGTTGCTGATTTTGATGCGAAGAGTACTAAAAGCTCAAAAAGCGTGGTGACAAAGAATAAACCGGAAGGTATTACATATACATATGTTGCATGTAGTGCATATTCAACAGCTTGTTATTAGCATCTAACATGTGCATTGTTAGTTGGTTATCAAGATTCAGTGGCACCATATGCAACTTGCAGCCTGCCTAACCTTCATGACAGTAATGACGCTAACAACGCTCATATGAAGACTTTTTACGAAAAGCAGTTGCATCTGAGCAAAGAAGCAGTGGCAGCAGTAAGTTAACTGCCATTTGTTTATATGCTTAATTGCATTCCAATTAATGAACATTAAACATTTGAATTAATTGCAATCGTTTAAATTGAATTCGTTAAGGCACTTCAAGATATGACTGCCTTGCTTCAAAAACATCAACAAACTCCTCAACATCATGCTCAATATGCTGGTAGGCTATTTGGTACCCGACCAAATCAAACGTAATGCAAACAAGCGTTTATCCAAATTAATTGTTATTGATTTGGCTTGTTTTGTAGAATCAGTAATACTGAGTCCAAGTCATTTCTCCAAGGCAGAGAATCATTACCATTCTCCCAATATCTACCATCAGGCCAATCCTAAAGATTACACTGGAGAGGGGCGATATCGAGTAAATCCGACCAATGACTATAGCGTGCTGAATCGCAATGGGAATGCTACCTCAAATGATATGTATGAGCAGTACAGAATAGCACAACTTGATCAACAAACTCAGAAAGGCAAAGTTTGTCAAAACATTCTTTCTGAAGTGTTGATTCCTATGGTGCTAAATTGTATTTCTTTAGTTCCAGATGTAATCTATAATACTACTGATACCAGTTCATCAAATGATAGCATAGTAGAAGAGGAAAGACATTTACGACGCAGTAGTCGAAATCGATACAGTCATTTCCCAAAACTTCCTCTAATGGCCAATGAGTTGATTGGCCCTGACAGGTAACATTATTCTTAAGAAACTTGATTGGATACGATGATAAATATCTCTTCCAAAACTCAAATATCTACTTCAAATTACTTTATCATAAATAAGTTTTTTGATATGAATAGTGAAATGAATGAGTGATGCTTATGAGGCTGGTTTAAATTTGAGTAAACATGAAAGCTATAATTTATATGGTTGACTGCCTCCATAGTTAATACTATTGCCATGGAAAATAATATTCAAATACCACGTACACAAATTTTGCTGGGCGAGATATTCTGAATGTGACCAGACTTTCCAGGCAAATTGTGTATTACAAGGTCCTTGAGAAATAGTACATTGCATTTTAACATTCGTTTACGAATTTAGGTTATATAGGATCTGAACTAGCTTAGATTTTTAAAGTTTTGAAGATAAATTAATTTTTATATTGGGGTACATCGGTATGTTTATGTCATCAGTTTTGAGTCTTTGCCATATTCAGATGGTCCCCTACTGCAGATCAGAGTTCTTCGTCATTAAGCCTTCATCCCCAATTACCTTTTTCTGACAGCCAAGAGTTCTCGGCGGCTGAATGTGACCGTGACATCATTATACAATACAGAAAAGGTATAGCATGTTTTATATTCGATATAGAATATACACATGGAATTTAACCCAAATGATGTGAGAAAAATTTATTAGAATAATATCTTTATACTTCAAAAAATAATAGATTGTTTGCTTGGATAAGTACTATTCAATCAGATTTTGACATGTTTGTGTCTTTGCAAAGCAAGATTGCAAAATTGTGACATGCTATTTTTACTGTTCAATTGAAGCAAAAGATTGAATTTAAATTAGCATAAATCGGTAGGGAATTGATTTGCAAAACCAACATTTTCCTAATTTGTAAACTTTATGCTGGATTTTTAGGAAGAGTTTACATTTTTCTTGGCAGAAACTACGCAATTTGTACATGCAGATATTGGAAAGATAAAGTCTAGAAGTATCGCGCATATAGATGATGAAGAGTACGATGAAGATGACGAAGATGACGGGGATGATGATGAAGACCGAGTACATTTGAGGATGTCCGTTCATGGGTATGATCATGATGGAGGCACATGGCGTGATGGATGGTGATCTATTCATGGTCCGTGAGAGACTTCTGCTGTTTGGCTCATGTTGCAGCTATCACTACAGATACCACCAGTACTCTGGGGCATACAACGATGACAACGTCGTTCGTGTCTGACAAACAGTCGTTGTGGTGCTGCATGAATCTGCACACATGATTCCAATACAACCTTCCTTCTTCCTTGGCGATACTGGATAACATTTACAGCACCAAGAAACTTGGGACACAAGTCTACCATTTTGTGCGTCATCGCAGGGAAGATTGATGCAGGCTCTTCGTGAATTTCGTTCATCAAGTGACCTGGTGCTGCTATATTCGGATATCTCAGACATAGATGTATATGTCTTTTGCTGCTGTGAAATGGGATTGGAGACATAATCATCGGTAAATGCATTGACATAGTCAAGGTCATCGATTGGCAGTGAACGAGTTTTGCCATTGATTTTGACTAGATGGCGTGCCATTTTCCTATTCTGATCAATTTGAAACTGTGATCTCGTTGTTAATCCGCATCATCCGACAACATGTTCTATGAAAAGAAACGAAAAGCCTTCTTAGACTTACAGTTTTGTCCATCAGATTGTTGGGAAGCAGTTGCAGGTCTCAATTACACGGACTTGTCTTGATTGAACTGTTTTCCCAAATGCGAGCGTTTGCATTATATCGTGGACTCCATGTGTCTTGTTTCCAGCTTTTGTTATTCTGAAGTAAAAAATTTTCCAGCGAATAAAGCCTATTATCTTTCTAATCTTGTTGGTCCTTGTGTTGCGTATGCAAGACGTCATTCTCGAACTATTATATTTTGGTTTGTGGAATGTATAAACTCAAGCGATGCAACTTGATATTTCATAACGCTCACACTCATTACCTATTCCAATAATTTAATGTAAACTTTTCCATGCTACATATGTCACCAAAACATTTTCTGCTTCCCTGCATGCAGTGTGATTGTGAGATCAAGGAGTTCCTTGGTAAGATGAAGTGCAGCCTTGAAAAAGCGATTCATTTGTGTTTTCTAGAACAAATGCAAACACTGGAATCACTGGTACTGTAATGGGTGTTCTTGAACATGTGGAAACATGTGGTGAGTCCTAGTTGTACCACAAACGAACCCCCTTCCTTCGGTATTCTTAACTCCTTTGTCCCCTACTCATTAAGAATATGCTAAACATGCCCTCATATCTTCCTGAACCCCTGGTGCATGATGGTGATCAACTTACAAGTGGGTCAAACATTCGGTAGGACATAGTAGGTTCGAGAGCATGTAAACGTACAATACTGCTATAAAGAGTTGCCAACATGATGGTGTCACTGAGAAGCACCATGTAGTTTCAGCCACTGGTACTAAGCCCTGTCTGTGTAGCCTCCCCAATGATTACAATCACCAGTCCAGTATACAAGTAGTGTGGGCGACAAGCGGGTGATGCTGCATCAATAAAGGTCATGTTTACTCAAATCATGTGTTTTGCTTTCCTTTCCATTGGTACATGCAATTGTGCCAATTAAATGTAAACCCCATGATCAAACGTAAGGACATTACAATTCTCTAAAATAACAGAGAATAATTTTTCTTGTGAAGATTCAATCAGGTTTTTACAAATTGTAACCACCAATTTGTTTCCATTCCTCCATTATTTTAGGTGTGAGTTGCAGAACGTCCATAAATTGCTTGTTACATGCATAAACCTTTTGCCAATATCCCCCAGAGATATTGAATGGAATTTAGATATGAGCCACGCCATAGACAGTCCATGACAGTGATTATTTCTTTGTGAAACCACTGATGACTGCAGAATATGGTACAGCACATTGTCCTGTTCAAATGTATTGTCTGGACAACCAATTAATTATCTAAATGTGAGGAGCAATAGACTTTGGTATGCTTCTGAGTGACTAAACCTCTCCTTAGATTCCTTCCACATGTTGTGCCAGCAGGAATTACCATCAGGTACATCAAGATTAAACTGTTTTCATCAAAAACAAACAGTTTTCCATTGGCACATCGTGATCATGAGCTTTGAACCTCCTAATTACAGCAGAAATTTATTTTCAAGAATTTCCTTTGTAATTATAATAGCAAATGTTTTGTATTTCCTTTTTGCTAAGGACACTTACTACGCAGATATCTTTTTACAACGCGATCTTTTTTCGAGGCGATTATTTTATGCAGCGAACATTTCACCCGGCGATCTTTTGTGGGCCACCTTTTGTGCAATGACCTTTTTGGTGGCGACCTTTTCACCGGATACCCTATAGGCTAATCTAAAAAGTACTATAGTAGTGGGCACGAGAGTTGAGCCTCGAATCGTTATTATGACGCATGCGGCTCTCTAAACAGGGTACCACTTGGCTGACCAGGTGCAACATTCATACAGGCAACACCCTGTTTAGAGAGTAACAAATTCAGGCTCCACAATTAAAATTGAGGGGGAACGTCTCCTGTAGGACAATAGACGACAATGAGGCCATTTCCATGAACATACTTTCCTGTAGGAATGTGATGTAACCATTAGCAACACTAGTTGTGACGTCACACAATGTCCAGCTTATTACACCCTGCCCAGTCTTGCATGCTGGACATTGTGTGAAATCACAACTGCTGTTGCTAAAGGTTACATTACATTCCTACAGGAAAGTCTGTTCATGGAAATGGGCTCATTAGCGGACTGAGCTAATCCTTTATTGGAAAACGGAACGTTTACTCCGGGGTGAGTATACACTCTTGACTACACTATTAATTAAAACATGATTTCAGCTGAACACTCATTGGAACTCGAAATATATATCGAGAAACGCACGTTTATTAATTTCGAATAAAACCGGAAAATATTCAAGTATTAGCAATGAAGGATACTATAATACATGCAGGATTGAGACGGAATAACCAAAATGTCCTGCAATTCGCCATGAAAATAAATATATGATAAGCACTAGGATTCAATCCAATCTCTTCCCTCAGTGCATGTTCTCTATATTACCCCTGTTTATTTTTTTATATGTAGGCCATAACATGTTCTCAGAATAGAGCACAAGTATCCTAATCCTGTTAAAACATTTATTGTCTCTCACAGTAGGTGCTCTATATGAAAACACTTACTTTAATAAGCTTAAATGCTGCACTTAACCAAATTAAATACCATCTGCGTGTTCCGAGATCACCTACCATGTTTAAATTTATTTATTTTCGAGCCTTATAGTGCGTATAGGTTTTATTGCAGACGACAGCTACAAATGTTACGTTTCTGTCGTATTTTCAAATGACGGATTTTCTATGAAAATTTGGAGTGATGTGATAAATTTCCAGTGGGTGAGGTGAAATATTAAGCTTTGTCTTACAAGCGTTAACACGTTATAAATTTGTTTAACGGCGTCAATGCACGCCTTGAAGGCTTTCATAATATGCTAAGTAAGTGATAAATGTCTGCGTTTGGCGCATGTCGTAATTGTGGCTTTCATTAAGTTTAAGCTTGAACATCCATTCATCACCTGTCCTAATAATATTGCGAGTCAGGATTTCTTCAAGGTGCGAAAATGAGTAATTCTACGAATTGATTGTACGCAGTTGGAGCAACAATAGTGTTTCTTTTCTTTGGGGGTAAGTAAAGACGTATAGAATCTTTACGAAAGCCTTTCTCTTTAAGCATTTTCTCCCCATGCTCATCTATTTTTGAATAAGACGAACTTTGTAGAAAATTTGAGGCGACAAAATCCAGCAGAATTTAGCTAGAAAAAAATGTGTGGAATGCGCGCGGTTGCATAATTTAATCCGACCACAATTCATCACCGGTTGTGCGACTTATTCGGTTATGCTAATCGAGCCGTTTCCTTATTTCTTTGGGACGTCATTGCATATTTATTAAATTTATAATCGCAATTTCAATCTTATTGTAGCTGGTACGGAAAAATGATTGCTTCAGCGAGCACATCGATCAGCGCCTAATTATTCATCCGTATTGCAACACCACCAAGGTCGTCAAATTCAAATGCGGAATAATAAATGACGAAAACTTCATTCCCTCTCCTGCTCTTGCTGCTGAAAGGTAAGATTTCAGATAGGAGCTGTTTTATATTCTATGGTCCTATATGTTCCGAAAATTTATTGGAGGCCAAACTTAATCGCGCGTGTTTAATACACATTATTTACCTTTATTTTATAGTTTATTATGTTTGTGGAAACATGAAATTGATTATTTATATCAGCTTTATTCCATATATAGTTTCATAATACTGTATTGCTGAAAATTTCCCTGCATTACATGTTCATAAATTACATACAGTACATATAGGTATAGTATGATTTCTTGCATTTATTCCAAATTTTCGTCAGCTCCGTTTCTTTCTCGGAAAGGATAACTTTCAAAATTCCCTGCATATTAAACCATGACCTTGAATAGAGTTTGTATGTGACCATTATTAAACCATAGCCATTGCAAAAAGGGTCTTCTAACAAGCTGAATATTATATATCCAACCGTGAAACCTTGGACTAAAGCCTAGTGCCCATGCATGCGTTTTGACGCGCGCCAATAGTGCGTCATGCGCTGGTACAAGCGTCAAATAGCGC
>JAQFZQ010000251.1:0-40074 GCA_034696005.1 Glomeris marginata | reverse complement strand
CGGTACGCTCGAGCATGCGCACTAGAACGTACCGGTCGGTACCGGTGCAGGGTTGAGGGCAGATTGCAGACGCTAGTACTTCGTGTGCTTCGTGTGTGCTTCGTGACTGGCGGGAAACCAACTGAAATGTTTTGACTTCGCGCTCGATCTGTAAGTGTGTTGATTTATGTCTTTTCTAATTAAAAGTACGATTAGTGAGTTATGTTACTGAGCTGGAAATGTTATATGTACGTGTTATTACATGCGAACGCAATTTAATAGAAAGTCATCCAAAAAATGTCCGCGAAATTTTGCGTGCTGAGATTTTTGGCGCGCTTTTATGTTTCCGTTGAAATGTGGTTGAAGTAATCTTTGAATCGGCTGAAATACAATCTCTAAGTAAAAGGGTATCTATGTTCGATTAATCCCAGTGTCGTTTTTTGATTCAGTTCCAGGATTTGCCATTGATTTGCCGGACTTTGGTAGCAACAGTGACAATAAAAAAATGAATTGCCAAGACATGGTGGGCGTTTGTACACCCCTATTTGTAAAACTGGAAAAATGCGATCAACTCCTTGATGACAATGGCAAATCGGACTTTTCGAAAAGAAGATCTGGACGGATTCGCACTAAAATGGTCCCAAGCCCCACAGGTGCTATTTAAATTTTAAATTACTAGTTATTTTCAGGAAATACTCGTTGCTTTTCATTTTGTGTAACCAAATCTGCCAATTATTCCAAGATTAATTATGTTAATAAATTGATTATTCAAAGATGGAATCGCAATACATTAATAATAATCCACTACAAATATTTAAAATTATGAATTGTTATAGAAATTTTAAAATATGTTGTGACCATGCATATGCAGATATGGAAAAATGTTTGTAGTTTCACTTCACTTTGTATTTTTGTCATTATCCTTTAGTTGCAACTTTTTAATGTGTAATATAGATTCTAGATGTATCTGGTAAGTAACAGTTAAAATTAGTTTCCCTAATTAAAAAGTGAAATTACACATACACTGTGATGATCTGCTGTACTATGTAGTTTGTTTCTGGATTTCATATGGAGGATATTAATGCTGTTTTTATTTTTCTAATTGTAGAAGAAATAGACCGTCCAGAATCACCGGTCCCCATCCGAAAGCAGAGGTACATTGTGTTGTGTGCATATGACTGATTTATATATAGTAATAATATCAAAACATAATATTGAATTCGTTTATATTAATACAGTAAAAGAAAAGCAGATGAGACAATAACTTTGGATGAGAAACCGGTGAAAAAGTCGGTTAGAAACGGAAAGTATGTTTCCACGCAACATTATATTTAAGTAATTATGACACACTAAGTTCAACCGTTCAACATCAAAAGTAACATTTACTGTAATTTGCTACAGTCTACACTCGAATGAGAAATTGTCACGTTGCACCGAATGCCGGCAGTACCTTCAGAACTCCGAATTACGGCTGTTTGCGGGAGACCCTGAAAATGCGGTAAGTTTGTTAACAGCGGAAACCTTTTATAGATTGTACATTATATCTTGGGCTTGCATTTCAAGGTGGAAGAGATTGTGATGTTGACCGATCCCCGCTTATCTTTGCTGAACAACGATGCCGGCATCGATATCGATCCGTTTGACGAAAGGCCCCAACACAAAATCACAGATTTCAGGTGATCTGATGGAGATGAAAACTAAACCTGTTTTCTTACATAACAAGTAAAATGTCAATTTGTTTTTGTTATTTTAGCGTATATGACAAAAACACACATCTGTGCCCTTTCGATACCGGGTTGATCGAGAAGAATGTGGAACTGTATTTCAGCGGATACGTGAAGCCAATATACGACGAGGATTATAGTTCAGATGGTACTTACTTAAAATGATGTTCTTGTACTAGTTGCATGGACATTTAAATGATGTTTCATTTGTAATTTGTTGCGTTTCAAACAGGTGGTGTTCCGACCCGGTGCTTGGGACCGATTAACGAATGGTGGATTGCGGGTTTTGACGGAGGGGAATATGCCTTGATTGGCTTTTCCACTGGTAATTATTTTCTCTTTAAGGTGTTTGGTAAATATTGACATCAATACCTTGAATATTGTGTGCAAGAAACATTTTAAATAATTTTACATAATCTGGAAGCCAAAACTGGTCGATTTTCACACACGCTGTCAATATGAACTACTACCAGCATGTAATTGAACAGCAGTACATAATCTCTGGGCAGTTATTATTACCCCTATTTTCAGTTTAAATCAGAACAAATTATGGGGGTACTTTTATGATAATGATTCAATTGATTGATGCGGGTTGCAATTTTTAATCTTTTGTAGTTGCTCGTATGATAATTTGGGAGTAATTTAATATACAGCTAATACATAACATCTGGATAAATTAAGTACAGTATGTAAAATACTGAAGAAGAGTATTGATGGCCAAATAATTTCGTTTTCTCAATTTGTTAGAGTACAGCGACTATATTCTAATGGCACCAAGTGATGATTACAAGCCGTTCATGGAAATCCTGCAAGAAAAGATCTACCTGACCAAGATTGTGATCGAGTTTGTTGATAATAACAGAGAAGCGGAACTAGAAGACCTTTTGAATAGAATCCAGGTGACCGTTAAGCCGAAAGGACTGGCCAACTTCACCGAAGACACTTTACTTCGCCACGCCCAATTCATAGTGGATCAAGTGCAAAGTTACGATGCCGGTGCCGATGAGGATGAAGCGACACTTCTTGTTACACCTTGCATGAGAAGTCTGATCAAACTTGCCGGTGTAACGCTGGGAATAAGGTAAAATTTCACTTTTTCTACTAACATGTGATGTTGGAATCGCTAAAAAATGTTCATTGAAGTGATCACGCGTGCAGACGAACTCTGAGACGCCGTGAGAAAGAGAAAATAATCAAACCCAAGAAGATAATGGATACGAAGGCAATGACAACTCCTCTTGTGAGGAATATCTTTGAGAATTTCTTCCCGGAGCAGATCGATCAGGACAAAGCGGTCAACCCCGCGAAGCGACATCGCTGCGGAGTGTGCGAGGTGAGTAGGCCACTGGTTAAAATAATTAGCTGGTTATAGTGTAGTAAATGGGAAACTGATGCTGTTCTCACATACACAGGCTTGTCAACAACCGGATTGTGGAAAGTGCAGCGGATGCCGCGGCATGTTGAAGTTCGGAGGAAGTGGGAAATCGAAACAGGCTTGCGTTGGTCGAAGGTGTCCTAATATGGTGGTGAAAGCAGCTGATGAAGACGAGCAGTTGGATGAGTCGGATGACAGTGAAATGGTTACTTGATTTTAAATTACAATTTAACTATGTTAATAACTTCATACACGAAACGCGCACGAAGCAGACTAATTCACAAATTATTGCAACTATTATTAATCTGATCATGTGTTGCAACTAATCGTAGTAATGAATTATAAAATAATTTCGGAATAATCCTCATAGCCACAATTTACGTTAAATATAATCAAAGTGCAAGTTGCGGCAAATGTTACGTAAAAACTGTCCTTTTTAAAATGTAAATTTGGTTTTAAAAATAAGTTAGACATTATTCGTTTAAATATATTTAAGTCTTAGTATTCAGTACATCCTTTATCTAAAATGTACTTTTTTATTTGTAATATTTAGGAGCGTTTGAGGACATCGCGCGTGAAGCGAAGCTACTACTCGAAAGAAACTGAGGTAATTTGTTGCTTTAGTACAGTAGTATTATTTACCACTTGACATGAATTGGTGGTTTGTATTATACAGTTATTCTGTTTTAGGTTACATTGGAATGGACAGGAAATCCGGTTAAGAAAGTTGGAAGTAACACTTACTACGATGCGGTTACCATCAATGAAAATCTGGTAAGTATTTCACGTTCTTTATCCCCCCACTTTATAAGTTTATGGATATGTTACTTTTTATCAGCTCTATTTTGATAAAATTTGGAATATTTTGTATTAAAAACTGCCATTCTGTAATTTGCAGATTAACATTGGGGATTGCGTTATGGTCAAACCTGACAACCCGGAGACACCGGTGTTTGTTGCCGCTGTTATGTCAATGTGGGAAAATGCTAAAGAAGATAAATGTTACTTCCACGCGCAGTGGTTCATGTGAGTTACAACATTTGGTATTCGCAGTATTCAATGTTGTTGGGATTTTGTCTTTATTGGTTTTTCTTTTTTAACAGCCGTGGATCGGATACGGTTCTCGGTGAAACTTCCGATCCTTTGGAATTGTTCCTCGTTGATCAATGTGAAGATGTTTCTTTGGCCTGCGTGTCTTCAAAATGCTCGGTATAACATTGCACTTCGTTGGGTTTTATGTCTGTTTAATTTATATTTAACTAATTTTACTAATAAATGGTTATTTAATAGGTTGTTTGGAAAGCTCCACCTCCTAATTGGTCAATGCTTGGAGGAATGGAAGAATCTGGTTTGCCGGTAAAAGTGGATGATGGAAAGTCCTTCTACTATCAGAAATGGTAATAATCTTTTGAATTGTGTGTGCTTATATATTAAATATTCATTGTTTATACTAAAAAAAACTGGGGAATCTTGTGTTCATATTTTACACTTTAAATCCTGGATGATTTATCATTTGTTATGTAATTATTTGTCCCTATTATTCAATTATAACAATGAATATTACTATATCTTTGTTATTTCTGCAAAGGTATGATCCAGATATGGCAAGATTTGAAGATCCTCCTTGCATTATAACTGATATTGAAGATGGTGACTGTCCAACTTGCGAAAAAGTGAAGAAAACGGAAGAGGTATTTAATGTTTTTGGTACGATGGTATCATTTTGAAGTGTTGGTATATTTAATTTTGATTTTCTTAATCAGGTTGCACTTAATATTGAATCTGAATGTGTTGATGGCGAATTGTCCGGAATTCTCACCTTGAATGGAGTGAAGCATCACGTTGGAGATTGCGTCTACTTGAATTCAGAAAAATACAATTGGTTCGTCGATACGCGCGCCGAACATCCCGACGAAAGTTACTCAACTCCTGAGGAAAACAAGTTGGACTACCCGGTATATTTGAGTCTTCCATTGAAATCCTGGAAGTTTACCATCTAAATTGTATGATAAAATATATTTTGTAATTATTTTCAGGTTGATGAAGAGATGTACCCAGAAAGTTACCGCAAGACTTCGGATCAACCAAAATGGAAAACCATGATTGTGCCAAAACCTTTCGCCATTGGTTGCATCGTTAGCATTGCTTCTTCTTCGGGAAAAAATAGTAACCCCAAAGTGAGAGTGAAAAAGTTTTACCGGCCGGAATCAACGTATAAGGTGAAGGGAAGCGACTACGGCTTGGACATGAATTGCATCTTTTGGAGTAACGAAGGTAGTGATCACGATGCTGTATAGGTTCATTATTATTGTTCATAGTAAATTCAACTGTTCTGTGTTTCCAAGAATGTGACGTTCTCGTCGAATGCATAATGGGAAAGTGCTACGTGTCCCACTCCGACAACATCGATGATCTGGAAGCGTACCGCGTCGGTGGCCCGAATAGATTTTACTTCTCAGCGGTACAGTTTCTGTTCTCATCTGTCTTTTTATTTGAAGTAGTACCACTTATTAACAGGAACATTGGTGTTATTCGCAGGCATATAGCAAAAGCAACAAATTCGAAGATCCTCCTCCTTCCGAGGCAAGAGCGATGGGAAGTAAACCGAAGGTGCGAGTTTCACCGTTACTATACTGTGTTTATCAAGGAAGACATTTTTGTTTGTCTCTTCGTTAGGGAAAGGGAAAAGGAAAGTCTTCAACCAAGAGGTACATCCCTGAAATGGAGAAATATCCCACCATCAGCCAACCGCTTCGATCGCTGGACCTGTTCGCGGGCTGTGGAGGTATGTTTACCATTAAAGTATCAAATAAGGTGAACTATCATGCCATTAAATCTGTTAAAAGGAAAGGTAACATTATAATATTAATTACTTTAGAAACATTTTATAAAAAAATGTATAGACATCATTAGAGTTATTGAGAATTCTAATTTTTAATGTAGGTTTGTCTGAGGGATTTCACCAATCAGGAGTTGCGAAGACCATGTGGGCCATTGAGAAAGATGCTCCTGCTGCTCAAGCTTTCCGCTTGAACAACCCTGATAGCACTGTTTTCTTGGCTGATGTTAATGACTTCCTTCGCATGGTTGTTGATGTACGTACAAGTAGTACAATTGCAATAACTGTTAAATTTTACCATCAGTTTACATTTTCTACGTAAAATATTTCGCATATAGGGGGAAAGTTGCGATGCCCTTGGACAGAAGCTGCCGCGCAAAGGAGACGTGGAACTGCTCTGCGGAGGTCCTCCGTGCCAGGGTTTCAGCGGCATGAACCGGTTCAATTCCCGACAATATTCTCTGTTCAAAGTAAGTTTTCCTATCACATTGTGATTGAATCTGTAATTACATGTAGTACACGTGTTTAATTTCAATATATTGATTATTTCAGAACTCTTTGGTGGTTTCCCTCCTGAGTTTCTGCGATTATTACCGGCCAAGGTTTTTCGTATTGGAAAACGTTCGCAACTTCGTGGCGTTCAAAAAATCCATGGTACTGAAATTAGCCCTTCGGTGTCTGATACAAATGGGGTACCAATGCACGTTTGCCGTCCTGCAAGCCGGACAGTACGGAATCCCTCAAACTAGACGCCGGTAATAATAAGTGGAAATATACATACAGAATTTTGCTGAATCTGTAATATTATATAAATGAGTACAATTTACTTTGCAGAGCCATCATCATAGCAGCTGCTCCTGGAGAGAAACTACCAATGTACCCGGAACCGACTCACGTGTTCCCATCTAAAGTTTGCAAGCTGTCCGTACTCGTGAATGACGTGAAGGTATTTTTTTAATTCAACATTAATTCTCGGCACTTATCAATGGTACTTACCAATGGCACGTAGTTATATTTACTATTTCAATTGAATTGTTAGTTTGCTTCCAACATCAAATGGTCAACCTGCGCTCCGTACCACGCGGTCAACGTAAGGGACGCGATGTCTGACTTGCCGGACATCAAGGAATTCTCCAATCGGGAATCCCGGGCCAGATACGCGTGTGACCCAATCACTCACTTCCAGACAATTGTAAGTTATATAGTCCTAAAAGTGTGTAACATCTCAACGATCGCGTGTTTTAATTTGACGTGTTTTTTTTTTTGTTTAGATGAGAGGTCCGAAATGCCCGTTGACCGTGTCCGATCACGTGTGTAAAGAATCTAGTGGACTTATCCTGGCAAGATTGAAACTGATCCCACGTAATTCGGATTGGAGGGATCTGCCGAATATTTCGGTTCGGCTGCCGGACGGAAGCTACACGAAGAAATTGTAAGCATTTTTATCTTAGGTTACGCTAGCTGTAAGAAAATCAGTAAGGTTTTATTTGTATATGTAAGTACTATGGTAATAATTTGTGTTGACTTTGGCAGAATGTACACTCATCGCGACATAAAGAACGGGAAGTCTTCGACCGGGGCCTTGCGAGGGGTTTGCGCGTGCGCGACCGGGAAACCTTGCGATCCCACGGACCATCAGAGCAACACCATCATTCCTTGGTGCCTTCCTCATACGGGCAATCGACATAGTCAATGGGCCGGTCTTTACGGTCGTCTCGAATGGTCCGGCTTCTTCAGCACGACCGTTACGAATCCCGAGCCGATGGGCAAACAGGTGATCGATACGTTCGTTATTTATTAGTTTCACTCGGTCATAAAACCTGTCGATGCATTTTAATGTGCAAAAGTTAAAGACCATTTTGTCTCCACAGGGAAGAGTTCTTCATCCGGAGTACCATCGCGTGGTGAGCGTCCGCGAGTGCGCGAGGTCTCAGGGTTTTCGAGATACGTACCGCTTCTTCGGCAGCGTGATAGAAAAACACAGACAGGTATACTTTAATACGTTACATAATAATAAATATATTTGTATTAAATCTGTTAATTTAATTGGCAGATTGGAAACGCCGTACCTCCCCCGATGGCCGCGGCCATCGGCATGGAGATCAAGAGATCCGTCGCGGAAGCCGAGGACTGCTGAAGTCACACGGCCAGTGATGCATCCGTTCACAAATTCTTTACTAGTTAAAATGTTAGTTTTTAAAGAATTTTTAAATAGTGAGTTTTAATATCGGAAAAGTTGGGTGAATTGTTGAATTTGCCAGATTTTAACGGATGCGTTTTGAAGCCGCTTATTAATGGTTGATGATGCAAATTATTGTCTCGTACTTGTTCGTTTTATCACTCGTCTCGTCTGAAGTTGTTATGCAATATTAGTGTGTTGGACTGTTATTACGAAGAAAGGAGATACGAGATTTTAGTTATATAACAATGCACCTAGTTTAATCGGACACCTATTTTTAAAGAAAGTTTTTAACGATGATTTTTACGCGGCAATTAATATCGTAGTTTAGTGCGTTAGGATAAAAATGGAATTGCCAATTGAAATTGAAGTGACTTCACATTGAATGTGACGATTGTACAAATTTACAAAAGTTTGCTGACGTACTCCGTTGTGTGCAACTTAGATTTTAAATTTTTAAAATGTTTTAAATTTAAAGGTTGCCGTGTTCAAATGAAATTGTTGAAAGGGACGCAGCTATGCCATATCTTTTTCAAATTGTCATTGTGCTATATATTTACAGTGAATTAAAAGAATTAATCTTTATCCTTTTGGCTGTTCAATCTGTTCCGTATTTTCACTAGTACTTTAAATTTTGGGCAAATTTGAACATAAATTGCATGTTAGAGGGGAATTTCAAGTAAAATCGTTCTGAATGATGGATTAATGGTAAATAAAAAATAAAGGGAAGATGTAAACTAAATTGAGAGGTTGAAGGGCAAACTTTTTAAGATTTTAATTGATGAAAACAAGATGGTTATTGAGAAGAGAGTCCAAAAAGTGGCAAATGTTTCATCAATCAAAATAATTGGGATTAATGTCAGTGTAATTATTAAATTATACATTTAAGTATTTCACTGCATTTACTAATTTTAATACCTACACTGCTGTATATAGTTAACTCCTTGATATATTAAAAAATGATTGATGTAATTACACATTTTGGGAAATTAAATTCTCGTTATAGATTTTGTTTCAAATATATGACACGTTATATAATATATTGCAGTGTGTTATTTTAAGAGGGAAGGTTATTTATGTGAAACCGTAAAAAAATGGTTAGGAAATAAATTGGGTGCGCTCAAAGTGCTTGTTATGCCATCCACTTTTGGTCTTGTTGCACCCAAAGAAAGTTGGAAAAGTCCAAAGCATTTTGTGTGTATGTGAATCGTCGTGTGTGGTGATTTTTCTCTCATTTTTTTTCCTCTTTATTTCTTTCTTTCTGTCTTTCTTTTACTCCCTTTTTTGTGCACTGTCTTTCCTTTGACTTTCACTGAAAAGATGACTGCCGAAAAGAGAGAGTGAAAGCTTTCACTCGGTCACGTTAAACAGATAACCCCTGGTCATTGGCTGCTTAGGAAAAGTGTATATAACTTTTTAAAGGTTTGGTTCAAAGTTGAAGGCGGAAGCCATCACTATAAATGTACTATGTAACATATTAGATCGATCTGAAATGCATCTATAGATCACGCAAATGTGTGCACCTGGAAACTTTATATCATCGGATTTTATTACTTCAAATATACAATCCAGTACTTTGCTTTCATAGAAGCTCATTGATAGAAGTGGATGCGTGTATAAATGGCCGCCATTTTGTTTTGCGAAACTGCAAATGAATGGCGATATACTGTGCAAAATCATCCTACAAACGTTATTTTCATCAAGTTGTAACCTCATTGATGTTACGCAAGCAAATGATATAATTTAACCAATATAATCCCTTGCAAACAAAACAAGTAGAGAGTATGGCAAATGCAGGTCATGGACGCCATCTTGTAGTGGCTTCATGGTCGTGTGGCTATATTTCTGTGTTCCTGATTGGCTGTTGGCTCTATCGTACTGTGATCGTACCAATGAGCTCATTGATCGTACGTTTGTGGACGCCATCTTGCAGAGCGATAGAACGTTTTCATGGAACGCCGTTGACGTCACATTGGGCAAATCGTTCCATACGTATTCGAAATCTGCAGGCGCGAACCAATCAGTGCTGTGAACGGTGTTGGCCACGCTCTCTACGTACATAAAGGCACATAAAGGGACTAATTTAGAACAAATCAGGATCGATATGCGAATAATAATACTATAAAAATCATCGTTCCGATTTAAATTTTCGTAAGGATGAAATGTATTTCGCCGCTTCTACTCCAATTACATCTTTATATTTCATTGAATTCGTAACGGGATTTTGATTTTTGAACGGCGCATGCGCAGTGTGCTTCACTGCGATTTCCAATTTAAATTTGGAACGATCTATGGCGTGTGACTAAACTGCGTTCCGCTATAAGGAAAAACTCGATTGCAGCAACGTGATTGGTTTTGGGACTCTTTACGCCAAAACAAACGCGCTGCCTGCAAATATTCCCTTTACAGCCAATCAGAGGACGAGAAAAACGCGCGATTGACGCGACGCCAACGGCGGACAACCGCATTACTTCCAACGGATTCCCTCAACGACGCATCGATACATAGTGTAATGAGGCCTACCCAATCACGTTGCTGGAATCGAGTTTTTCCTTATAGCGGAACGCAGTTTTTACGCGTATATTTACGGTATTTACACACATGTGAAGCCTCGACATCAACCCTTAACCCTAGGCGAATAAGTATGTCAGGGATTTCTCGAATGATAAAATAAAATGTGGTTATTAATCGCCGAGAAACGAGTCCTTGTTGATGTTTTGAAATATTGGAAAACCAAGATGGCGACGAAATGAACCGCTCTTGTTCGTTCTATCAAATGTTCTATAATCGTTTGAGAGCTTTATTGCTTTCCGTTCGCGCTTCCATGTCCATTAATGTCGCATATTTGCCCGATTTCAGTGATATATTGGGGTCGTGGAGAAATTTTCTCACGGTTTTCGCACGCATTTAATCTACATCTTTCAGTCTGACAGGAAATGATTTTGTACGGGAAGAAGGCAAAAAATAGATTAATGTCACCGGATCTGCAAATTAACCAGCTGTATATACAATAACTTATTTCCAAACCCGGAATTTAAAACGAGTGTACATGAGAAATAAGTTATTAGGTAAATGACGATTCTGTGTACAAAGTGTATATATGCATAGGTAATGATGTTCCATTGGTTTAAAGTCGGTCGTGACGTCATAAAAGGGTGCCATGGGTTTCCGTTCAACACAGGTTTTACTGTATTAATTACCACATATGGCTGCCATGTTATTATTATTGATTGTTTTAAGATGTACTGGCATAAAATGGAAGTTGTTTTGAGCGTTTATTGTGTAAGAATGAAACCTCATATTCCTGGCTGGGTTTTTCTTCTTACATGGTATTGTCCATATGTCTATGATTGTCCTACGTAAGACAAGATGAAGTAAGAAGGAATTCAAAACAGGAAGCCAACTATTGGAATTGGTCAACACCAATGTTTCCTTCAAGTCTATACAAAGGTCACCATGTATCACCAATCCATAAACACTACCATCTGTAACCCATTCACATATTGGAACCACTTCTGGAAGCATATATTGCAACACATCCAAGCCGACAAAAAATACTTGGAAATTGCCATCTGTTTTCAAAATACTGACCCTTGATTTATAAGGTCATGGTCTTGCATCTACTATACATATGCAAATACACAAACTTCCTTCCAGTATCTATTTCTATACTTTCCATATACTTATTATATATTTACTAATTGGCTTTGTACTTTTAGATATTATTATTCTGGATTTAGCCCTGAAACCAATAGTTATTAAGGGTGAAACAGCTTTTAAGGATGAAACAAGGAGTCTGTTGCTTATGTATGCATGTCTATATGCATGTAGAAAAAGGCGCCATCTGCTGGGATAATTAGGTGAATAATATTAGCAGCATGCGAGGAAGATGTTTAGTGGTGGAAGCAGCCGCAAGATGGTGACAGCTTTTTGCTTCCTTCTTTTTCTTGCATGAACAGTACTGTTTTGGGGGTGGTGTTATGAGGAGTGTAGGAGTGAAGTTGGAGGAGTGCATAAGTCTGAGTGCATCACAGTTGGAGGAAGAGAGTGAAAAGTGAAGCACCACCCACTTCTGTTTCTCATTTTTGCAGTTGCCAGTGTACAGCAAGCAGCAGTAGCAAGAAGCCAGTTGTTGCCTTTCTCAATCGCAGGAGTGTTTGCATGTGTACGTGCGAGTGTGTGGTGGTGTGGTGCGTGTGAACTTTGGTGGACTTTTACTTCTTGCCCCTGCCAACAACACCACCACATCCATATGCTGGGTGCGATTTTTGCATCGGCTCCTCTGGCACCAACCATTTGAGTGTCATGGTGCGGCTTCTCACCCTGTTTGGCACCTTGCTGGCCCTTCTTCTACTGTCTGACCATGCTACCATCACTGCAACAGCCAAAAAGACATCAAGGCCCACAGGTCCTGGACATGCTACCACTGCCACACCCCCCAATGGGAATCTAAATAAACTAGCTTCGGCCACAACTCACCCACTTACTGGGTATGTATGAACATTGTCCTTTTGATCTCTGGTGTATGTCCAACTCTATAAAAACCTCCTGTTCATTATTATGTATCGATTCCAAGGCACACAGTGCATTTTGTGGACTAGAATGTGATATTTTTTTTTCTTCTTCAAGAATTCCAATGGATTTAATATATTGAAGTATATTTTAAGGATAAAGGGACACATTGTTGTTTGTTTGAAGTGGTACTATAAACTCGTTGGGAACATTGAAATCAGTTTTGTTAGTTTTATATATTTCAATTTAAATTATATCAATTATTTTATGTTACAGTAGTTAATTTTTAAGTTTATTTTCAGCTTGTAATTTGTATTTATTTCTTCACTTACTAATAACTGTGTGCCATTTAATCCAGGGTGGGGTTCATTTTATAGCAGAATTTATATATAGTAATACTGTAGTGCATGGTGGACTTTTTAAGGGGGTTGATCATATAAAAAAAATACAGTGGCATACTTTAATGTGCATAATAAACGTTCTGTTCTATAACATTTCACATTACAACAGTTTTGTATTTTTAAATAAAAAAAACGGCTAATACTTTCCGGATAAACATACATAACTTTTTATGGTGTCAAATATTCAACTTTATTCCCTGACATTAAATGAATGATTACAAATAAGTATTAAAGTTGATTAATTATGTGTAGTTGCAGCCAACTTGTTCAAAATTATGATAGTTTAGCAATTATTACATATTTTTTTGTTTAAAATTAATGAGACATTTATTGAAAAGTTTTGTTTAACAATTGTGCCAAATTAAGAGGGTTTTGACAATTTTTTATATTTTTGCATTGTAAAACTACATTATTTAATTTAGTAATATTTTATAAATTTGTGGATTAATAACACCTATATTTATATATTGATATAATAATTAATAGTTGATAAGATTGTACTAAGGAAATGAGATGAAAACTTAAAAATGGCAGCAATTCGACTTTGGGTTTTCCGCATGTATATGTTACTAAATGTTAAAAATCATGGTAAAAGAGAAACCATATCACTTTACAGTTCAATCTTCTTCCTCCATTAAACTTTCAAGGCTTTATGGCCATTAAGTGATTTTTTTACACAAACACACTTACCACAAACACATATACACACATCCATAAAAGTTTCATGTATACCATCTACTAACTTACATGGTAACCTGCAGCTGAAACACATTAAATTAATTATAAACTGAATAATCTTTGGAACAAGATGGCCGCCTCTTGATATTTCTTTGTATTCCAAGGGCAGATTTCAGGAAGGATTGATTTACAATGTACTCTGACAACACCCTTTTAACCAAGTTCCTATATCCAGTAGATTTATTACATAGGAAGTAATTTACAGTCATGAAAACAGTCACATTGTCTTTCAAACATCTACTCTTGATAAACAGTAACATTTAAAACTTTCATATCATAAAATAGATAAATATTTTAAAATTGTTTTTTGTATAGGGCAATTTACATTTCTTTGAGAAGCTAATTCAATTATTTAACAGTTATTCATTGTTGACAGTGACAGATAAGTTATAGCAGAGTATAATGAATAAATTGCAATGCATCCTGCTATTTTCATCATTATATTTGTAGGCCTAAATGAAAAAATATGAAATTCCATTTTTAAAAATATACTTTGCAGTCCGAAACAAATATTGCTTGAATTACATGATGAATTACAAACTAAGCTTTCATTTTATTTGATACCAATATTATGTTTTCATTCTCGAATGATAAAACAATACAGAAACGTCTTTTTTATATCTTGGAGCTGCTAACTTATCGTCTGTAAAACGCACAAAATCTTGAAGTTGGGAATTTGCGCTGTGCGCAGATAGTACTTTACGCAGTAGACCATATGTTGACTGTTTTTGACGCTGACGGGAAATTCAGCATTTGTGCACATACTCGCACATACTCTTGTGATTTACTAAAATTAATACGAAGACAAGATAGAACTAATTACTGTTGACAATGTGCTCGGGTTTTAAAGGTAATTACCCGTGTAATTGAACTAATTCGGTTTTAGGGTTAGATTAGGCCGCTGTTGATTAGGCTTAGTTTAAAATTGACAGCAAGGCCGTTCAACTTGATCCGTTGGAAGGAAACTGTCTATATATTTACGGAAGTATTGCAAACAGATTATAAAAAAATGAATTGGTTTCATTTTTTTCAACGTGTTTAAATTTTTTATATATACGTATAATGTCAATTATATTTTAATTCATTGTTATTAATGCTTATTTTTGTTATTTTTAAAAATAATAATGTTTTATTGTTATGGTTTAATGCATAAATCTACGTTGCATCATGCATGCGTATAATATAACATGCAATATTTTAATAATCCAGCAAGCATTTTATTTATATATGCTATTCATATATGTAATACAACTTCTGAAAATATATGTTTATATATAAATGCGTGCTGTTGCATTGATTTCTCGAAATTGTAAATGTTTTCCTCAAATGCACAAGGAAATAGCAATAGGTTGAGGATTGTTGTTCTCAATAATATTTTTAATGTACGTATATTGTTGATTTTTTAGGCCAAATATATGTGGAACAAGATATAGGAAATATTGCTGCCCTGGATGGACACAGCGACCTGGGAGTGGTCTTTGTGTTATCCGTAAGAAATTTTGAATATGATAATATGCATTTGATAAAAGGACAATGTCTATAATATATTATGCGTTTTCATTTATAAAATATATAAAATATCAATTTGCCATTTCACAGCCATCTGCATCAGAACATGCGGTCCAGGACGTTGCATTCGGCCAGAAGTGTGCATGTGCGATGGAGGAATTGTGTCCCCAACTTGTGGTGGACAAGGTGGAGGAGGAGGAGAAGGTCCTGGATTTCCAGGATTCCCTGGCATGTTAAGTACGTTACGTGCTGCTGAATTCATCGAATGAATAATATGGATTATTGGGAATGTTTATTGAGGAAGCCTCTCTTATTATTGGTAATCATGTATTTTAATGATGATGTGATTGATTTACTTAAGGGCCTGATGGTGGTACCGGTGGACCTGGCGAAGGATGCAGCGTAACGTGTCTTAACGGAGGCACGTGTGTCGGCTCCAAATGCATATGCAGACACGGATTCAGTGGCCCGTACTGTGGAGACCGTAAGTCATTAATTTACATATATGACCAGCTGTGAGCTAATACAATCGTTTTATAATCATGCTGATTAACTTGGCAGCTATCTGTCCGGAAGGTTGCCTGAACGGTGGCCGTTGCATCGGGCCGAACCGTTGCGCTTGCGTGTACGGATATACCGGAAGAAGATGCGAGGCAGGTAATCAAATAATTCATAGTATGTATATGTATAGCCGAAGTTTCTTGCAGAAGAACCTCTCTTATAAGAAACTGTTTTGATTTTTATGACAAAGTTTCTTATGTAAGATGTAACAATAATAAGTGTATATACAAATAACCCTTACATATTATGGCAATGTTTATTTTGTTACCAAATTCATATTTCACCAATTTCACCCTCCAAGTCAGGGTCAACCTTACTGTATTTATCAATATTGACCCTTCAGTTGACAATATCAGGGGTCCAAAGTTGCTATATAACCAAGATATAACAGTAACAGAGGTTTCCTATATCCAAGTTTACCGAAAGCGAGGTAATTTGTATTGAAAATCCTGTTCTGATGGCGGGACCTTGCAGTTCGTTGACAATAGACGATGTTTGCCAATATCCGAGTTGATTATAAGCGAGGTTCATTGTATTCATAGTTAATAGTTATTAAGAAGCGAGTCGAGTGACTTGCGACACGTATATTGAGTTGTGATTCTCTGTTGTAATTTAAAGATTACAGAACAGGACCTTGTTATAGGCAAACGAGGAATAACATTTGCCACGGCCAACTTCCCGGTGTCGTCTGCACCAAACAGCTGTGTTGCGCGACCATCGGAAAGGCCTGGGGACATCCCTGCGAACACTGTCCGGCGAAACAAGAATGCGACCGTGGATACATAAAGAACATTAATAATCCTCAATGTCAAGGTTTGCTGGTTTCCCTTACTTCAAAATGAAAGAAAATCAATTACGTATATACAATGCTTTTGTATATGATTAGATGTTAACGAGTGCGAGGCAATACCGGGAGTTTGCGAAGGCGGGCAGTGCACCAACAGTCCGGGTTCGTTCAGATGCGAATGTCCTCCGGGTTACGTGATGGCGGAAGATTCGGGCACTTGTAAAGGTATAGGCCGTGTAGGATTTTACATGGAAAAGGAGGAGCATAATTTAATGTTTGGGAAGTTACGTTTCAGCAATGAGCTATATACTTTGGTTTCAGATCAGAACGAGTGCGATTCGATCTCGGGAATCTGCTTGAACGGAAGGTGTCTCAATACGGATGGCGATTACTATTGCACTTGCAACCCGGGATTCATCTCATCTCAGGATAGAAAAGCTTGCATTGGTAAATCAAAATGACAGATTATACTTATTGTAAGGTGGAGTACATTTATTGTTTGCTTTGGAAGATGCACGTCAGGGAAATTGCTTTTTGTCGGTGGTAAACGGTCAGTGCCAGGACCGACTTGCGGCTCGTATGACCTTTTTGGAGTGCTGCTGCGGTGTCAATATGGGTAAAGGTTGGGGTGGTACCCCTTGCGAACTGTGTCCATCGCCAGGCTCAGGTTGGTTGTTTGTCTATCTATTAAAGCTATCTTAAATAATATCTTAAAGAAATCCTTGGATAACGAGTTATAACTTTCATTGTGTAGATGACCACAAGAGGATGTGCGATGCTGGTTCTTTGACGGGTGTTCCTGGGGTCGTGGGAGTAGACGAGTGCGCGTTCAACCCATCGCTGTGTGAAAATGGCAGATGCGTTGACCAGCCGCAAGGATATCGATGCGAATGCTATGATGGATACACACTAGATGGAGACTACAAATGCATCGGTTAGTAAACTGGATGTCTACAGTTTCAATGCAGGGTTATTTGGTTTTGTTATGTAAACTTGTACCTTAATATTCAATTATAACAACATTGATAACAATAACAGCATCAGTTGAGTTATGTATTTATATTGTGCCCTGTAAAAAAAGTTTCGGTTCTTTCTTCAATAATCTTGGAAATGTACTGGAATTTGTTTCTTAATCCTGGAAAATATATAATTTTTGACACTTTACATAAATTCATTTATTGATTTCCGTGTTCCTCTTCTAATTTGCTTGGAACAAATTACCAATTAAGCATTGGATTTTTGAAATTCGATGGTTCATTCCACTTATTCATCAGTTTTTAAGGAATTAATATGTGGTTTGTTATGTAACTATCTTTCACTTTATGTATTTTGTGTCCTGGAAAAAAGTTATAATTATCCTTGAAAGCACTGGAAATTTACTGGAATTTTAAAATGAAAGTTTAGTAGACACCCTAGCTGTGTTGTGTCTTAGGAACCTATTGTGTGTTGCAATTAAAGGGAAATGATTTTTCAGATATTGATGAATGTCAGCAGCGCGGTCTTTGCATCAGCGGAGAATGCATCAATAGGCCCGGCTCGTACCAGTGCCTTTGCCATGATGGTTTCGTGGCTTCGGAAGACCGAAAAAGTTGCGTCGGTAAGTTCAAATGAAATCTAAAACCAGCTGCATTTGGCTGTGGTGGCATTTTTCTGTCGGTTTGGTTTTTGCGTCTGCACTCAGAAGAATATCTTTTTCTGTTTCTTCATTTTTTCCCCCTTCACAAGATAGGGACGAGTGTTCCCTGTCAGGAATGTGTGCAAATGGCATATGCAGCAATATGGATGGATCCTTCAAATGCCAGTGCAACCCGGGATTCCTACTTTCACCTTCCGGACATTCTTGCGTCGGTACGTAGTTAAAATACATTTGTCTGTTAATTTAATTAGTACCTTCATTTCAAAATGCGTGTTTCATTACATGTAGATGTTGATGAATGTGGGGAAAATATCAGAATTTGCCTGAACGGCCGGTGTCAGAACACTCCAGGAAGTTACCAGTGCCTTTGCAATCCCGGTTTCCAACTCTCTCCGGATGGCAGTTTCTGCGTTGGCAAGTTTTGAACTGATTGGTGCTCCAGGGAAATCGTTTTGATTATAAATATTAAACTATGTTCACTTTCAACCTTCTAGATTATGATGAATGCAAGCAGACAGGAATGTGTGCTCACGGTCAGTGCGTCAACATGGATGGAAGTTACAAATGTCTTTGCGACACGGGGTTCACTTTGTCCGCTGATGGTCAAATATGCATCGGTGTGGTTCTTAAACACTACTTCTATTGCTGTTACATAGCTTCAATAATTATTAACTTCCTTCATACGTAACATGCTTTTAGATGTTAACGAATGTGAAGTTACACCGGGCGTGTGCATCAACGGAAGATGTCTGAACACCAGAGGAAGTTTCAAATGCCAGTGTGGTGAGGGTTTCAATTTGGGACCTGATGGAAGAGTGTGCTTAGGTAAGATGAGCAGCTCTACTAAATTGCAATTATTAATGAAGAATTGCAGATTCATTTTTGGATTGATTAACGCAGACACCGCCAGAGGATATTGCTACGGTCAATACCGCAGCGGAGAATGTTTGAATCCCTCAACTGCTCTGGTGACCAAGTCCAGTTGTTGTTGCACTGCCACAGGTCCTAACCAGATCATCGGTTGGGGCATCCCTTGCGTGCCGTGTCCGGTTTCCGGTGCCGCTGAATACGCCGAGCTGTGTCCGCACGGCCCTGGAAAGACTCACGATGGAAGAGGTACGTTGAAATACATTGGAAGTAAGTAGTTGTTGTTTTAATAAATAATTGCCTGATGCGGATGTTTTCAGACGTGAACGAGTGCACCATTAACCAAAATATTTGCCCGAACGGCGCGTGTGAAAATCTACCGGTCGGTTATAGATGCATCTGCTACCCTGGTTATCAGGTGGATGGATCGGGAAAAATTTGCTCCGGTTTGTATTTATATGCCTGGAATTATTGTTTGCAAAAGTGAATATAAAAGGTTGTGATTTGTTTTTAGATATTAACGAGTGTGCCGTGCACCGTCATCTTTGCGAGAACGGTCAGTGCCGTAATACGCCGGGCAGTTTCCAGTGTATTTGTCCAACGGGTTTCCGGCTGAGTCCAACCGCCAATGTATGTGAAGGTAGCATATTGTTTCCTTTATTTACTCCTATGTATAATGCTCTAACTTAATCTACTATTGGAAGCACTTAATTACATAATTTCGTTTGGAACAAAATGACAATTAAACATGAGACTTGACAGTGGATAGTTCTTTACAATTATTCATCAGTGTTTAAGGGATTAATGTGGTTTGTTATGTAACTATCTTTCACTTTACATATTTTGTGTCCTGGAAAAATGTTATAAATATCCTTGAAAATACTGGAAATATAATGGAATTTTAAAATGAAAGTTTAGGATTAAACATATTGAAACCGTCAAGATTTGTTAGTTTTTCATTTGGTGTGAATGTAATTATTGTAACACACTTAGTTAATTGAATTTGGTTCTTTGTTTTACACCAATTTTATTTGCTAGATGTCGATGAATGTTTCGGAGCCGATACGAACCCGTGCATTGGCGGAAGTTGCATCAATATCCCTGGTAGTTTCAGATGTGATTGTCCACCTGGAATGGCTTTAGATTCTTCTGGAAGAGTTTGTCGAGGTAAATGTTTTATAAATGATGTGAAACAATTCTTACTAAAATTAGTTTTTAGCTTAATTGACCTTGTCTTGACTCTCTCTCTCACTTGATGGCTGCCAATTTCAGATGATCGCAAAGGTGCCTGTTGGACGAGGATCCGTGATGGACATTGTGAGGATAATATCCACAGGCTAACTCTGAAGTCGGAATGTTGCGGTTCCATCGGCAAAGCTTGGGGAAGCCCTTGCGAACTCTGCACCGATGTCCAAGACTTGAAATGCCCTCCTGGGTTTGCAATGATCGACGGTGTGAATTGTGCAGGTGAGATCATGTAAAATCTTCTCACTGAAACGTATAGTTTAAATTTTAAGAACATTGCTTAATATTTCAGATATCAACGAATGCGAACTGTTCTCGGAGATTTGCAAGAATGGTGGGCTGTGCGTGAACACCGAAGGGTCCTTCAAGTGCAATTGTCCTCCGGGCCTCACTTTGGATTCTTCCGGAGTCAGGTGTGTTGGTAAGTTATGTACATTTAATCAAGCAAGTAAGTTCACAATATAATAAAATGTGAAAGTAATAGGTGATGAGCGTACCGCGTTAAATAATGTGTTAGATTACGTTGAAGGAAAAATATGTGATTGGCATATGGAATGATTTTTATAGATTTACGTGAAGAACCTTGTTATCTCGCTTACCACTATGGTCGCTGTGAGAAGCCCTTGCAGGGAAGACACAAACACAAGAAGTGCTGTTGCAGTCTCGGTGCGGCTTGGGGTTCACCTTGCGAAGCGTGTCCGAAAAGAGGAACCGGTAACCTCTGTTGCATCTATCATTGCCCTGCTTCAAATAAGTGTGTTGTTTGAATCTTTCCTTTATTGGCAGCTGAATATGATGACCTATGCATACGAGGAACAGGAATACCAGGAGAGATTGATTTCATAAAGGGTATGTTGCGGTGTTCATACAAATATTTGTTGATTTACGGATCTGCGCGCTATGTATGATGTTCATTTTATTTGAATGTGTGTTGCAGATATAAATGAATGTGTGGTATTCGATGGTATATGCGCAAACGGCAAATGCCGCAACACTGTCGGAAGTTTCACTTGTCGCTGCAACCAGGGATTCGCTATCGACGAAGAAGGAGTTAACTGCACCGGTAATAGATGAACCCATTTACATGATGAGTCAATAGCAGCTCGGGTGTTTCGTTTTATAAATATGAAAGTGTGTTTCAGATATTGACGAGTGCAGCATCGCAAAAGATGTGTGCGGTTCGGGAGCGTGCCGGAACATCCCGGGGACGTTTACGTGCGATTGCGAGGAAGGATACGAAAGCATGGCTTTGATGCCACAATGCATGGGTAAAGTAATACATTTGTTGTGCATAATAGTATACATATTAGTAAGTTGTCATTATACTGTATTTGCAATAATTTATTTGGTTTCTCCATTGTTCTCAGATATCAACGAATGCGTTCGCACCACTGGGTTGTGCCTGGGTGGAACTTGCGTCAATACTCCAGGAAAGTTCCGGTGCGATTGTCCTACTGGACACGAGCTAACAACAGATGGCAAAGCCTGTAAAGGTGGAAATGATTGCATTGTTGCTGGGGAGAGTAAGACATGGGGACACTGTTTCAAATTACTAAAGCAACTATTCCAACTTCTGATGCGGCAACACTTCTTTCGGAGAGTTGTCGATGAGTGGAATGGGTTGCCAAGAGAAGTGATGGAAAGGATTACTGTGGAGGGTTTTTAAGAGGAAACTTGATGGGTTTTGTGATTGAATGGGCCGGGTTTAGTTGAGCCAAGAACCTGTTGTAACCTTGGAATTAACCCTGGAATTAAAGAGACATGGGGATTTTGTACGCAGATATTGACGAATGCTCGAGGACCAGCAGCATCTGCGCCAATGGTGTGTGTGAAAACATGATGGGCACTTATCAGTGTGTCTGCAATGATGGGTACAAGCAAACTGCGCTGAGAAGCAGCTGCGAAGGTCCTTCATATTTTTAAAATAGTACATTGGATCATGTAGTGTCTTAAATTGCGGTTTTATGACATCAATTGTACAATTGCAGATATCGATGAGTGTTTGATCAACAGAGGTGGATGCGAAGTACAATGTAACAATTCACCGGGAAGTTTCTCTTGTTCTTGCGCACCAGGTTTCACATTGTTGAAGGATGGATTCCGATGCGGAGGTCATGATGGACATAACATACATTACTTTCGTGTTACAAATGCAGTAATGATGTTAACTCTTAATATTTAGACATTGACGAATGTGTGGAAACGCCTGGAGTATGCAGCGGAGGTCCTTGTACCAATTACCCGGGAACTTACGGATGCCGTTGCACCGGTGGCCTGAAACCGGGGCCCGACGGAAGAAGCTGTTTAGGTATATTGCGTAGTAGATAGCAGGATCTAATTGCTTATTTCAGTTTAACTGTGTTTATTGGTTATTCAGACATTGATGAGTGTGTGCTCAATACTAATCTGTGCATGAACGGTCAATGTGAAAACACCGTGGGGTCTTTCGCGTGCAGATGCGAAGAAGGATATTCGATAAAACACGATCGTCCTGGATGTACAGGTATTAATAATGTCAGTTGTCAAATATAATTACATTTGAATGTGCTTATTAAAGAGATGTCATCTTTATTTTTTCCAGACGATGATGAATGCGGTACGGATAAGCATAACTGCGATGTGAACGCAGTGTGTTCGAATGCACCGGGAAGTTACCAATGTCAGTGCAAGGATGGATATAGAGGGGATGGCTATTCATGCAGAGGTACGTTGAAGCAAATATCATTGGGATGGAATTGCCATTTTATTATTGGAATTTTGTAGATGTCAACGAATGCGTGCGGGATAACGGCGGTTGCGATCACGATGCGGCGTGCATCAACACGGAAGGTTCTTATCAGTGCGTTTGCGATTCTGGCTACAGTGGAGATGGATTTAGGTGTTCAGGTAAATATTGATTGAAGGAAATAAGAAATAAATAAACTTAACATTAAATTTACGAATGTCGGGAAGTAATGCTGAAAGGAAGCTGCGAGAACAGAATCTATGTTTTGAGTGTGACAGTACAGTGCAAGGCCATAGGAAGCTGGAAATTATTGGTGCAGCCATAAAAATGTGTTCCTCATATGCAGTGAAACCTGACTTATGGACCACTCGTGTTAAGGGACCACCTGCTTGTTAGGGCCGATTTTGCTCGGTCCTTAATTTTAAACAGGTTTTACTGTATTCTCAAAATTATGGCATTGCCATAAGTAAGTACCTAAGTAAGTAAACACATGTTCTAACCTAACAATAGCGTCAAAAGTGGTGCGGCCAGGGCTGTACCGCTTCCTATGGCCTTCCTATGGCCTTGCAGTGGTGAATATGATGAATTGGACAAGTGTTTTTGTACTGTTTTCTGTTGTGTTTCTTAGATATTGATGAATGTACCATTGACACCACTCTATGCGAAAACGGCCATTGTCTGAATCATCCCGGCGGCTACCGTTGCGAATGCGACATGGGGTTCATTCACGATGCTAGCAATACGGCATGCATTGGTACAATTTGATTGCAATCATTTCTATAACAGCATTGCATTATTATTATTTCAACCTAACTTCTTCATTTGGTAGATATTAACGAATGCGATACTTTTCACAACATCTGCGTATTTGGACGTTGCGAGAATATATTCGGCATGTTCAGATGCATCTGCAACGAGGGATATAAAATAGATGAAACTGGTGGCAACTGTACAGGTAAGTTTATAATAAACAGGGTGTCTACAGACTGCAATGGAATTCATGGATTTCCTGATATATAAAGTCAAGGAATTTTGAAATTTGCAATGGAGAAATGTTGGAATTTTGATTATGTAGTTCAAAATTCTTAATTTATTCACAGGAGAATGTTTTATCAAACTTCATCTGTGGTAACTTATATTAGTAGTAGTATTAAGATTGGTAAGAATTAAGGTGATGAAATGCTGTTTAAAATGGTTACGGAAATAATCCTGAAATGTCATGTAATTGTGTTTTCAGTGTGGACACCCTGGTTGTTGCAGTTATAAACTGGTTTATTTGGTTAGTAATGACATTTTGATTCGTGACAGATGATGATGAATGTGCCAATGCGGATTTATGTCAATTTGGGACTTGCATCAATAAGCAAGGATCATATATTTGTCAATGTCCCCCAAACTTTGAACTGACACCCAGCGGTACGGGTTGTATCGGTAAGACGAGTGGCAAATTGCGAAAATGAAATGCACCAGTGTATGTTGTAATAGTTGTGCCATCTTGAAGATAAGAGGGAAAGCGTGTGTTACTTGGACGCTACTCCGCGTTTCAATGGCCGCAACCTTTGCCGCAATGTTCTCGGACACCGGATGTCCAAAGCGGCGTGTTGCTGCTCCGTCGGAGTTGGTTGGGGACCTCAATGTGAACTCTGCCCACCTGTTAATTCAAGTATGCCTGTTATAATAAGTGCATATGGCTGCATTCAATCTTAAACCAAAATCATTGTTTCAAAAACCGGATTATAAATTTATTAGGTCACAATCCAAATAAAGGGACCATTACATAAACTGGTTTGGCAGTTCAGATTATAAGATTGGTTATAAATATGACTTGGCAATTAATCCAAAAGTTTTAAAATCAAGATTTTGGTATTAAAAAGGTTGAAGATTTTAGTTGAAGATTTTAGAAAGTTTAGTGCATATTTCTAATTTTATAGTATTTAAAGTGCTTTAAATTAAACTAAAAGTTGTTGTGTGTTTTTACAGCCGAATATAAAACTTTATGTCCAGCTGGAGTTGGCTTCAAACCGAACAACACAACTGTCCTTCCGGAAGGTTCTTGCTGCTCGATTTCAACTTGAAATTTTAAGATTGAAGTGACGCATTTGCTAATAAATTGCATCGATTGTTTTTCAGATATTGATGAATGCGTTGAACTACCCGGTGTGTGTAAAGGTGGAAGATGTTCAAATACATTTGGCAGCTTCATGTGCATCTGCCCTGATGGGTTTAAACTGGACGAATCGCAGCGAACCTGCATTGGTAATTACTAAATACATAGTATGTTTCTTCATTGTTTGCAATGGTACACATGTATTTAATATTGCTCTTATAGATATCAACGAATGCATATTATCGGCTGTTATATGTGGGCCTGGAACTTGCATAAATACCGAAGGGAATTATACTTGCGCGTGTCCCGATGGTTACATGCTGCTTCCGAATGGAAAATACTGCGTTGGTAAATTACTGCTACTTTCATTATTAAGTGGCCATTGCAATGTTAATTGAAATGGATAAATCTGTAAATATACTATATGTTGTTGTTTTTCTTTACAGATATGAGGAAATCCAATTGTTACTTGCGGTATCGCAACGACACTTCCGTGCCGGGAAGGATTATCTGTGAAAATGGGATGCATAGCAATCATACGAGGATGATGTGTTGCTGTTCAATGGGCAAAGCATGGGGTGAACCATGTCAGCCTTGCCCCATAATAGGAACAGGTTACAAGTTTTCATAATAAGTACAGTGAACCTCGCTTATGAACAACTCGAAGGGACCGGTTTCTTTTAGCCAAAGTTTCTTAAAGCAGAACCTCTCTTATATGTTGAATCTCAACTATGCCACATTTTACCCTTCAGTTGACAATATCAAGAGGCCAAAAACCGGTTTTAGGGGAGAATCGGTTGCTAATAACATGTTTCCTTTATCAAAGTTTACTGAAAGGGAGGTAATTTGTATTGAAAATCCTATTCTGATGGCGGGACTTTGAGTTTGTTGACAATAGCCTATGTTTGCCAATATCCGAGTTGATTATAAGCGAGGTGGACAAAGGTGAAGTTCAGGGTTTTAAGCATAAACTTGATAAGTTTTTTCGATATCAATATTGTGGGACAGTTATAGTTTTTATATGATGTGCTTTCAAACAAGTTGGGCCAAGAATTTATTGTTGCTTGACTTATTGTATAGTATAGTATATTATAGTATAAAAAGAAATGCAATAGCTGACATTGTTATTAATATTGTATACATAGCGGAATACAAGTTACTATGCGAGAGACCGGGTGTCATCGTTAACCCCGTCACGCAAGTAACCGACGGTAATATCCATGTGGAATTATATCTCGGCTTAATAACATTGAATTTAAATGAACATTTATTGTTTTATAGATATTGATGAATGCAAGGAAATGCCAAATGCGTGTCAGAATGGATTCTGTATGAATACTTTAGGAAGCTTCAAATGCGAATGTCACCGTGGTTATCGTTACGATCCTTTCATGTATATTTGCACGGGTAAGTAAAATTCCAAGATGAAACATGTTGCTTTTCGTAATCCAATGACAGTTTTAACTCGAGTCTTTGCCTTGGAAATGTGTTTTAGATGTCAACGAATGTATAGAAATGCCCGGAGCTTGCAACGGAAACTCCGATTGCGTCAACACGCAAGGAAGTTTCCGATGCGCTTGTCCCGACGGACATAAACTTTCTCCGAATGGCCGTGATTGTCTCGGTGATTTGAAAATGTTCATTCCACCAATGCTACTTTGATTGTAAAAGCAAATCGAGTTACCAATACTATTTGTAGATATTGACGAATGTGCGGAAAGACCTCACGTGTGCAGCAACGGCGAGTGCATGAATTTCCAAGGAAGTTTCCAGTGCGTTTGCAAACATGGATTCCAGTTAACAGTGTCCAAAGATCACTGCCTTGGTATTGTATTTGAGTGTCACCCGATTAATAATTTGTGGAATAAAACATGTTTTTTTGCATCGCAGATATCGACGAATGCGTTCGCAGTCCCGGCATCTGCAACAACGGCACGTGTCAAAACACTCTGGGGTCCTTCAAGTGCCTCTGTCATGATGGATTTGCTCTAACACCGAATGGAGATTGTTTTGGTTGGTTCACCATCTTAAATAGTAATTAATTGGGAAATTAGTTTGGAGGATACAGTGCAGTGAATTATGTCAGATGTCGACGAATGCCGCTCGCTTCTGAGCCTTTGCCGTAATGGGCGTTGCCGTAACACCATTGGAGGATTCACGTGTGACTGTCAATCTGGGTATACGTTAACAGATGATACTAGGAATTGCAGAGGTATTATTATCATCATTATTATTATTACAGTGAAACTTGTGTATGTTGACCACTCGCGGTTCCATGAAAACACGGTCAACGTTGTCAGGTGGTGTGCATGTAAGGGTGGTCAATTTCACAGGTTTCACTGTATTATTAATTGAGAATCAATACTGTGACATCATGCTGTTGGTTATTTTAATTATTGCAGATGTGGACGAATGCTATGAAATCAGGGACATGTGCAGAAGAGGCACGTGTCGAAACTCCGAAGGTTCTTTCCTCTGCACGTGTTCCGATGGCTACGAGCTTTCACCATCCGGAAGGGAATGCACAGGTTTACATACGGAACAATCACTTCATTATCAGTAATTTGTGTAGTATATCAATATAGTTTGTAGTATTAAATTGAAGGAGTTGTTTTCAGATATCAACGAATGCGTTCACATTCCCGAGCTATGTATCAACGGTCAGTGTTTAAACACGGAAGGAGGTTTCCAGTGCACTTGTCCGGAAGGTTTCCGCTTAGTAAATCAGGGCAGGGAATGCCAAGACACCAGGACCAGCTTCTGCTTCCAGAAATTTGAACGTGGACGGTGTTTGCTGCCAAGGCCGATGAACCAGACAAGGGCGGAGTGTTGTTGCAGCCGCGCGGCGGCTTGGGGAACGGAGTCCTATTGCGAGATATGTCCGGATCCAAGTGAAGGTTTCGTATAAACATCATTCTGTGTGATTTCAATACACCTTTATTATTGGATCTTGAATAAGAAATTGTTGATATTTGCAGGAAGCTTTCAAACACTTTGTCCTGATGGCTACGGCTACATAAAACATGTTGGAACAATGGAAGGTATATTTTCCCCATTTGGTTCTGAGCAGTTATAATTCAGGGTGTCTACTGATACTGGAAATACTTGAAATCCTGGAAATATACTGGGATTTTGAAATGAAAGTTTAGTAGACGCACAGTTTAATTATTTGTGGAAAATGTAAAAGACTTCAGGCAACTTGACAATTATTAAGTACACGTGGTAAGTTGTTTTGCTTTTGGTTACAACAATTGCAGACATCAACGAGTGCTTTGTCAACCCGAAGATCTGCGTTAACGGCAGGTGCATAAACACCGACGGCTCTTTTCGGTGCGAATGCGCACCGGGCTTCGTTTTAGACAGCAGTGGATTACTATGCATAGGTAAAGTGAAACGTTTAACATGAAGTCTGCATAGAAACAAGTGTGAATTGTAGAATAATCTGTCAAACTTCCTTTTCTCTTAGATGAGGACGAGTGCATTTCCGGTGCCGTGTGCGGGAACGGGTCGTGCACGAATGTCCACGGAGGATTTGAATGTTCCTGTTATAACGGTTTCACTCCTGGGGCTCTTCAAGTCTGCGAAGGTAAGTTCACACTAAAGAGTTCATCAGCATCAGTTGACCAATGTTAGTTAAATTAAATTGATTACATTTACAGATATCGACGAGTGCGCGGAGATAAGAAGTCATTGCGCTTTCCGCTGCCAGAACGTCCCAGGGTCCTTCAGGTGCATCTGTCCATACGGTTATACTCTAGCTGCTGATGGAAGACATTGCCAAGACGTGGATGAATGTATCACTCCAGCCAACGACTGTCCGTACGACTGCAAGAATCTGGTTGGCTCGTACATGTGTATTTGCCCCGAAGGTTACCATCAAGTTGGCGTCTCCGATGACTGCAATGGTAAACGGTTAAATAATGTAGTCCATGTATCGTTACTCATCCTTATTGAATGCTATTTTGTTTTTGGGGAAATTTGTAGACATAGATGAATGCGTTACAACACCGAACGTTTGCAGAAACGGTTATTGCGTGAATCTTCGCGGCGGATTCAGATGCGATTGCCATCCTGGATTCAACCCGAGTCCCGATAGAAAACGATGCATAGGTAGATAGATATAAGTGATGTAATGCTGTGTGAGTAGGAAATGGATATTTCATAGTCTGCCTTAATACAAATGATAGATGTCCGACATGAGTATTGCTACATGCAAGCACCAGGAGGAATTTGCGCGCGGTCTTCTGCGAATCTAACTCAGGTGACGAAAGCCGATTGTTGCTGTGCGATGGGAGTGGCTTGGGGACAGCAATGTGAAATATGTCCAATGAGAGGCACAGGTGATTATCTTGAATGGAAAATTAGAAAAATTTATATATCTGATCAGTCTTGAAGGTAAAATGAGTATTTCATATTTGCGGTTGCAGCCGATTACGAGGATCTTTGTCCGCACGGTGCTGGATATCGTATCGATGGACATGGTAATATATAACATAGAGAAATTTGATTTGAAACAAGGATCTGAGAGCAATGCCAGGATATTTATTAATAAGCTAATGATTATGTTGATTATTTTGTAGATGTTGACGAATGCGCAACGAACCCGAACCTTTGCGTGAACGGCAGATGCATAAATACCTTGGGATCGTATCGTTGCATCTGCAACAGAGGTTACAAAGTTGATTCCAGTGGCACCAGATGCGTGGGTTAGTATAATAACTAACAATCACATTCAATAACTTGTCACAATAAAAGAAACTATAGCGAGTTAAACTTCACGGAAATTTTGCAAAGGAATGGTGAAGTTTGTTCAGTTTAATCCGTGGTTTATTGGTGGTTTTAGAGGAAAGCACTGCAGATATTTACCGTTAAATTGAACAAACTGGTTTGTGTTTTTCAGAAACGTATTTGTTTTCAGTAGCTAAGCATTTATATGTGGTTTTTTAGATGTTAACGAATGCGATTACGTCCCTTCGCCGTGCAAGTTCACGTGTCAGAATATAGAAGGGTCCTTTTCGTGTTCCTGTCCAATTGGGTATATTCTGAACCCTGATGGTGTTTCTTGTCGAGGTCTGTTGTTTGCACATTCCTTGTAATAATTTGCATACTTGAGGATATAAGGATTATTTTGGGTACGATCTAGATTTGGATGAATGTGCAACCAAACAGCACGATTGCACTCATAATTGCGTTAACACACCTGGAAGTTTCCAGTGCACTTGTCCTCCAGGATACACAGAAATTGGGAAAACTTGTATTGGTAGGAAATTTTACATAAACTTACCTGGGAGTTTTACTTGTTTCAAAACAAATTATTCTTCATACGGCAATTGCAGATTTTGACGAGTGCGTACAAACCCACATCTGCGGCTCGGTTGGAACTTGCATCAACACTGTCGGTAGCTTCAAGTGCACTTGTCCAAGAGGTTACAAGACAGATGCGACTGGCACGAAATGCATAGACTCTGATGAATGCGACGATGACCAAAAGTGCCAACACGGATGTCAGAATATAGCGGGTGGTTACCGATGCGGTTGTCCTGATGGTTTCTTGCAGCATTTCTATTGGAATCAGTGTGTCGGTAAAGTGAAACTCTGACTTCCTTTCTTTCTTTGATGAACGTGTTTTTAAAACATCTGTATCTGGTTTTAATAGATGACAATGAATGCTCTTCCGATGTCTGCGGCTCGGGAAGCTGTCAAAATACACAGGGAAGTTACCGGTGTACTTGTCCAGCAGGGTACCAATTTGATGGCGCACTTCTAATTTGCATCGGTAAAAACTCTCTACGTTATCCTTAGCCGTACCACAATGATTTAGTATTTTCTCATGATGTGGGTGATGATGTGGTTTTATAGAAACTGGTGGAGCTTGTTCCGGAAGCCCTTGCGTGTTCGGATGCAGTCCAGGAGGTCCTAGCGGTTACACTTGCGGTTGCCCCGATGGTTATCGTCATATTGGACAAGGGTATATATCACTGTTATGTTATGTTAGGAAATTAAATAATTAAATAAGATAGCTGACATTTACTAGTATGAGTTTTGATATTTAAAATAATTTTGATTCAGACACTGCTTGTCAACTATTACGCCTCCCGGGTTGCCGAGTTATGGTTCCTTCGATAACTCCATCTCCGGTGTTCCTATTCACCCTATTCCTGATGGATCTGATGGTTACAGCGTCCCCAGTGACAAAGTCATTTCGACCGAAGGATGTTACTCGTGCAAGGTTTTCATTAGACAACACTACGTGTATAAAATTTACCAGAACTTTAATAAAATAATTTCATAATTTTCAGCTAAATGGACATGATTACAGTGGACGTCGCAAAAGAGATACAAAATCTTTGGCCATCAACACTGACAGTGATGATTCAAGAACTGAGCACGTTAAAGACGTGGAAAGTACGGTAAAGAGTTCAGGAAAACACGAGTACACCGGAGATGTTCACCGATTGAAGCTCCACAGAGATAAACGAGGAGTATGATAATTTAATACCAATATGTTTGGTACAGTACCATCGCAAACAAATTATAACACGTACGTGGGTTTTCACGCAGAAGCCGCACACGGTGTTACCATCCCGCGTGAAAAGGTCTACGTCAGCGGACAGCAAAGATGTTCTTCCGGTGGACAAACCCATCGTTCTGTACATAAACGCGAACCAAACCAGGCATCGGATGACCATCATCAAGCTGCAGCCGGTGACGGACACTGAGAAGAATGTGGCAGACTACGTGATCACGAAAGGTAACGAGGAAGGTAATCTGAAACTGCATAAGCAGCACGGCATGACTTCGCTGCATTTTGTGAAGAGAGTTAAAAATGCAGGTGTGTACCATTTGGAAATAGAAGCGGTATCTAAATCGGGGGTCGCCGCAGATGAACTGCTTAAATTGAATCTGGAAATTCACGTTACGCAGTGAGCGGTTCATCGCCGTTCGCTAAGAAAGCAAAATATCATGGGTTTTTTGGGATGGGCATTCGGTAGTGAATAAAGTAAAAGCAAAATAAAAATCCCATTTTATTTCCGGTATTGAACAAAATGCGGCAGCGATAAGTTGCGGAAAAGTTTTGGACGAGACAAAGTATTTGGTTTTATCGGTCTTAATTTACAGCGAAAGGTTTCTGCCATTTTTACTATTAAATTATGCATGTAATTAAAAAATGGTATAGTTCATGCAAAGGAAGTTAGGTTCATGATGTCACTGAAAGGGGGTGGAGCAATGTGACGTCATGGTGCGAATAAAGAGCATGGATGTCTCTGATTGGGTGTCACCATGACGTCATGCAGTGATGTCATGAACCAGGCTAGCTTGAACAAACTATAGTACTTATAGGACTATTTGAGTGCGGTGCAAAAGTTTGACAATTTTTAAATAAATTCGCAATTGACTTGTATTTTAAGACATTTAATGAATCATTATTCTGTATTTCAAAGATTTAGGTTAATTCTAATATTACATAAGCTTTTTTAAAAAATTAAGTATCAGATGTGTGATTGAAGAGGAAACATTATTGGGGTTTACTGTAAACAATCACTGCCACAATTACTATAAGTATGTGTTGTCATTTTTAGAAAATATTCGACGTTTTGCAAAATATAGTCACGGATACACGGCTTTGTAAAAATGAATCTGAAAGCATGCTTTTTTTGTTGTTAACGTCTAACGCTAATTATATATGGGTATACAACTTCATTCATTCGGTTATCATTATTTCCTCATAAAAATCCACTTAACGTTAACAAAATTCTGTATTTACGTACGGCAACAGGGAATTTATTACGGCCTACTTTAATTTTCTTTCGCCAATATTTTGTCGCTTAAAAATTATAAAATTCACCGAACAGAGCTTGTCTATATTAAGTGTACTTTGTCCATTTTATTTTCAATTATATATGTGGAAATATAGATATTTTTTACATTCGGAAGTGGATTTAGCGAGAAACTTTACTGTTGATCGCGTGGATAAGGTCAACTGGTCCTAGGATATTTACATATTATTATAGAAGTTTTATCTGACTATTAAGAATGAACATAAAAACACATTTAAAGATTTATATTCTAGCAACTATACTTTTGTTTTGCGCTTTTAATCATGGGTATAAAATATATTCACGCGCGTGTGAGGTTTATCTGCAAGCTGTTAAATTTTATATTTGATGCAATGTCATGTTTGTAATCTTAACATGAAGGCTATAGATAATGATAATAGATATAAATGGAAAATAGTGGATGATATGGAATAATGAAGAGATTCAAGATGGCCGCCAAAAACTGATAACTGATTTTCAATAGATATTTGTTGTAAAATACTTGTATTATAACACTTATTTCGCAAGTATTTTATTACTCTGTTAAATTCTAATATTCCATACATGAACCATAATGCGTTAAAATTAAAAAAAAAAACAAAGAATATTTAATATTCACCATTTGCAGGTTGCATTTCTCCAGGGCAAACAACATCTTGTGCAAAGTCGCAAGTTTCAGTATGTCTATTGTATTTCAATTCACAGCAGCACTGGTTCGATTGGGGCACCAAGTTTAGATCGCACAAATAATATGTTCCGCAGTCGTACGGGTGCGGAATCATCTGTCCTATAAATGAGCATTGGACCTGAATAGGTTCATTCAGATCTATAAAGAACAAAATAACAAGTTTCATTCATTATATTGTAATTACGTGCAATTGTACTTATTATTACAGAGAAATTTCCACAGTAAACTATGTAGAAGTACCATTAAAACATCAATGGTGCACTTACCGGGTTTTTCTGCCAGTACATCTCCAGGACAGACAACATTTTCTGGAAGGTCACAATTTCCAATTGCTGGATTGAATTCCAAGTCTCCACCACAGTGTCTATATAGTGGTTTCAAGTCTGCATCACAGATGTAAAACACCTGGCAATCGTATGGGTCTGGTATCATCTCTCCTGGTGAAGTACATTGGATTCCTGGAGGTGCTGTTGGAACTGAAATTTAAGGGATTTTTGTTGTAAAACTACATTTGACCCATTTATAGCAACTTAGGTGTTGCTGCAAGAGATGTAAGATACCCACCAGAAGTTGTTGTAACGTCACCAGGGCATATGACATTCTCAGGGAGGTCACAGTTTCCAATGGCAGGATTAAATACCAAGTCTCCTCCACAGTGTCTATATAGTGGTTTCAAGTCCGCATCACATATGTAAAACACCTGGCAGTCGTATGGGTCTGGTATCATCTCTCCTGGTGAAGTACATTGGATCCCTGGAGGTGCAGTTGGGCCTAGGGGTGAAGTAGAGCCCTATTGATTATTTATTATATTTGCATACAGTACACTATTCTGCAGAATGTATTATAACAATCACAACAACTATTGGATGTTTAGTACGTGCCAGATGTTGTTGTTACTTCTCCAGGGCAATCAACATTTTCTGGAAGGTCACAATTTCCAATTGCAGGATTAAATTCCAAGTCTCCTCCACAGTGTCTATATAGTGGTTTCAAGTCTGCATCACAGATGTAAAACACCTGGCAATCGTATGGGTCTGGTATCATCTCTCCTGGTGAGGTACATTGGATCCCTGGAGGTGCTGTTGGACCTGTTTGTTGCATATCCAGCAATACCAAGGCAATACTTATTTTGTTAACAAACCATTTTATATATTTTATTAGAAACAAACCAGATGTGGTAGATGCTGTAGTAATTGTGGTAGCACCACCACAATGCCCTTGTACATTTGCTGGTGTATCGCACACATCATCTGCTGGATCAAATACTAGACCATTTGGACATTGTTCTTGGAAAGCATTCAAGTTGAGATCACAGACATAGAACTTGGTACAGTCTACCGGATCTGGAATCAGTTGACCAGGTGTGGTGCACCGTATTTCTATACATTGATACAAAGAAGAAACAATTTGAATACAGCTGTTTGTATGTAGTATAATAGATAGAATTTCCATGTTAAATGGTGCAATGTGAAGTATATGTACCTCCACATTGTACTGTGCTGGAATCAGCACACTGCGTAGTATCAGGGTTGAAGTATTGACCTGATGGACAGTGAATCTGTTGAGGGAACATATTAAGGTCGCATACATAGTATATGCTGCAGTCATAAGGGTCTCCTAACACTTCGCCAGGAGTTTTGCATTTCACATCAGCTCCATCTTAGTAGGAAACACAAGTACATATTTGAGTCAAGATTATCTGTTGTATGTCCTATATTATTATCAATATTATATCAAGCAGTTGTTATAACCTTTGGTTCCATATGACTGGCAGCCTATTTAGAAGAAATATAAGCAGTTACAAGGAAATTAATTATTATAATATCTCATTTAAGAAAATACTGCAGTATAACTTACTTATTGCTGGAAACAGTAGAATCAAGAAAATTACCTTCATCGTTGTAAAATTACTGAAGAAATGAATATAATGAAACCTGGAAAAAAGAGAAACTTTCAGTTGGGTTTTGTAAATAATAATGTATTTAATGTACTATAAATATGTTTATAATTTAAATATTTTTATTAGAAATATGATTGCTAACATATACATTTTGTTATTCTACTGAGCAATATTATAAAAGCCATAAGACTATCGTTACCAACTTATTAGAACAGTGCAAAAGTTTTGTTATTCATGAAAATATTTATGAAAATAGGTCATGACATTCAATATATATAATTGCTTTGTCTACCTACAGAGCAGCAGTTGCTGTTGTTTTCTCTTGAAACGAAGACAGAAATGAAGTTCTGTGTTAGAGAAATCTGTTCTCGGTAATCTTATGATATTAAGTGGAAAAACAAGATAAAACGATACGTATAGTATAGTATCTGCATTGTTATACGTACGTATATCTCACAATGTAGGCTTATCACATAGTTTTGTTTAAATTATAAAATAGAAATAGTAACACTAAATAGTTAATTTTTAATAGCCAATTGATTAATAGTTAACTATCCTGCATATCCTTTGCATTTTGCGTACGATTTTTATTGTTTCTCGCATAATTTTCCTCTAAATCGCGACCGTTTTACATTCAAATTTTCCCGCTTCGATTATGACGCGTATCGATAATATCGATACGAGAATAAGGTGATTGCGATTAAGCAATGCGAACCGATAACCGCCATGTTTTGTTTTCATTTCATGGCGGCGGCTTCGCACCTTTCCTCCTCAAGAGTCAAATAACGGCGTAGATGGACAAATATTTCGTGCCGATTTCCTTGGAAGTTGTTCAATGACGACTCAGGTAAGAGTTTGAAACCGGAGAATCGCATTATTCGAACGGCGTTAATGGCGCACGTGACATTTAACTCGATCGCATTTTCCCCCTATTTTTCGTCAAATAATCATGACAACCGCAATTATACTTCCGAATCACCATCTATTACTTTATTTCACAGCTCGTTTGACACATTTCACGAGTGATTAATCGCTTTTCACGGTAGTCTGTCGCATTTTTATCTGTTTATCGTTTGTCAAGCCGCTATTGCTACCGCTACCGCAACCACATCGCTACCAATCCATAACTCCGCATGGGAATTTTTCAAAATTCCGTAACAAATTTTCCCAATTTGATATATAACACTGAAACATATCGATACTAGGTTCTGTTAGAGCGATTTAATAACATACTAATCCTAATACAAATGTTGAAACGGATTTCCCGGCGATTATGAATCTAATAAGTGAAGATAAAATCTGTAGTTGCTCGCGCAACTCTCTTGCGTGGAATTCGTTTCTAGCGCAATACCGTTTAGGGAAACGAGAGTGGAAAGTTGCACGAGATTGGTTGCTACGCAATAAAGTTGCAGATGCGGATTTTTACCCGCTTTCACGTCTACGTTCGATTTCTTTAAAAGTTCCCATCTTTTATTAGTGATTGGTGATGATTAATTATTGTAAATCGTATTATTTGCGAAGTACTGTACATCAGAAGACTATTGGTTTTCGTTAGATGTCATATTTAAGAAATGTAATTCGGTTCTGGCAACTCAGTGCGCAACTTTATTGCGCGTGACTGGTTTGCGATGCAACATTTGCGAAAGAAACTGTAAACAATATTGCGCTGCAATAGTGTTGCGCGCAACTATATTGTGGTTTGCTTGTTGGACTAAAATAAATGACTGGAAAATGTGTTTTCGATTTCTATGTCGTCATCTTACCAGTATTCAAATAGCCATGACATTGCACCGTTTCTGGATGTCGAAACATGGCAAATGAAATGCAAATAGGTTGAAACTAGTTTTTTTTAAAAGCCTTGACCTAAAATTACACTGAGCCGATTTCGATGTTGTATTGTTTTTGTTTAATATCGTTTCCATGGATATGCAAGACAACCATTTTGTAATGTGTTATATAGCAATAAATTGCACTTATAATTAACTCAACTGTAATTCGCTAAATTGAGTTTGATGGATTTGTTGCTAAATAAAACTGTCTAGTTGAAAATAGGAACATGTTTATACTATAATTACTAAATAATGGTTGTCTTTAAACTGCAATTTATTATAGCATAATAAAAATAGATGAAAAAGACAAACGAGTTTGGTATAATATTTTTGAGAATTGGTTTTTAGGAAGAGATTTGATTACAATTTGCTTGAATTTATATAAAATTGTTTTGTAAAACCTTGGTATTTAAAACAAAAGCCATAAATAAAATCTCTCACATAATTTATGTATATACAAGTTCAGGCGAAATCTACAAATAAAGGGGAAATTTGTTGTAATTTTGTCACAATTAAAGGGTCACAGATTATCAATTTGACAATTAATAATGATTAATTATGTGCACGAAGGTAGATCATTATATTTAAAATAATTAGGGAAATTGAAAGGGCTTCACTGTATATTGATGAATTGTTAATGAATTATATGAGTTTAATAGATTTTAATTATTATTTGCAGTGCATCCAAGTGAAACTCGAGCTTGGTCACAAAGCAACTATTCGGACCCAGCAGACAAACGAAGGCTTCACTCATGATTGGACAGTTTTCGTGCGAGGGCCTGAAGGCAGCAACATCCAACATTTTGTTGAGAGGGTTGTCTTTCACCTCCATGACAGTTTCCCAAAGCCTAAACGAGGTATATTCACATTCAAGAAACTGCTTTGTAACACTAATTGTATAACAGGGTGTCTACTGTCATGCAATTCCTGAATTTCCTGGAAAAATTCTTGAAATTTGAAATATTGGCCATGGAAAACCATCGAAAAATGATTAATATTTAAAAATTTTCAATGTGTTCACAATAATATCTGCACTAAATTACAATACAGTACAGTAAAAACCTGTCTATGTGTTAGACACCCTGTATAATACCACAATATTGCCTGTCTCAAGCCAATAATTCAGTTAGCATTTTATTGTCTGTAACTGAAAGTCATGACATCATGTTTAAATAATATTGTTGGTCAGTCTGAGTGCTGTGTGTTTGAATATGTCAGTCATGTGACTGAATGGATTGTCATTTGGGCTGTTTCAGTTGTCAAAGAACCACCGTACCAGGTGATCGAGTCCGGTTACGCCGGTTTCACTCTGCCCATCGAAGTGTTCTTCAAGAGCAAAGAGGAACCGAAGAAGGTGCAATTCCAGTACGACCTGTTCCTCCACCTGGAAGGTCCTCCCATCAATCACATCAGATGCGAGAAACTCACTTTCCAGAACCCCACCGAAGAGTTTCGGCGAAAACTCCTTCGCGCAGGAGGAGGGGTAAGTTCATTTCTACATTGTTGGTAACTCAAGTAGTACTATAGTGTGTATTCAGTGTAGTACAATGAAACTTGTCCATGGTGGAAAGGGTTAGTTTTATTGTTCCAATGGAAACTTTTTCATGTCCCATGTGATAACACCATACACAGGCTACGCTAGAAGCCGTACACTTTTTGTGATGAAGTTTACAATATGACATTGGGAATATTAGTGAACATTAAATTTGTTGTATGGGATGTTTTTTAAAAACAAAAACATGAATTAAATAATGTAATTGAAGGATGTTTGCATGGATAAACTAGCTGAAATGCGTGTCCTTCATTTCTCTTCAGTTCAGTAACAATATATACCTTTCTTAACTGCTGTTGCCTGTGTGAAATCTCAATGCTGACAGGAACATAAAAATTGTATTTGTATATAAGAGCAAATTAACTGTAAAAAAACAATAAAGTTTTTGTAAACCGTGTTTATTTTTAACCCTTTATTTGCCTGTACAAAGGCCAGCTGTTTAAGAAAACTGAAGACAAATGATGTGCTTATTTTAAAAAGCAACAAAAAAAGAATTTAGGACTTTCTTTGCACAATCCAGATTGATGAAATAAATATGGCGGAATTAATGGGAATAAACATATGGCCAAGCAGTGATGATTGGTACATTTTTATTCGCTTTGACCTATTTATGTTTGGAAATTGGAATATTTTAGGTGAATACATGCATTAAAGGGACAGTCCACTCTAAAATTTAAAAAATACAGAATGTTCACTTGGAAAAACTATAGAGAAACAATGTGTAATGCATATACCCATTCTCTATAGTTTACGAGTAATTAATTAAAAACGGTGCGAGTTTGGGCATGGTTTTGTGTTTTGGCCTGAACAGGTGCCCTGGTGGTGACTGCTCATTACTGGATGCATCACAGTTGTCAACTTTGAAAACCTGCAATAACTGTATGTCTGATGTTAGAGTTAAGATATAAATTGCGCAAGGCAGACATGATTCCGTGCTATAATTTGGTTGCAGGTTCGTTTTTGAGCGAGCTTTAGATTTTTTGCAAAATATTCTGAAATATGTGCAGGACATTCTGATTTGATTACTTTTGGGAAATCATGAAAAATCAGGTGTTGCAGTCACAGAGCTCAGATTTTTCATGCTGGTTTAGTGGTGGGATATGC